>JAUMHH010154193.1:0-18742 GCA_032359455.1 Chlamys rubida | reverse complement strand
TTGCACACAGGGGAGGCCGTCCTTAAATGACCTTAGCTGTTAATAGGACGTTAACCAAAATCAAACAAACAAACAAAACTTAGGTGCTGATTTCACTAGAATTACAGAAGTGTACCAGTAACCAATGTCGTTACAAAAAGATCAACGAGCACGTCATCGCGAGGAGGAATGTACAAGCATTAAGCCGAAGTGTCTCTTATATAATAAATATACAGTGAGAAAATGCTAGAAAGGTGTATCAGATTTCTGTTTTGAATTAACAAGTCATGTTATAGGACCATATTTACGTGATATACATACGTAAAATGATACACAATATATACCTGGCCGTGATATGCAATCCCGGCATGTCATTTTAGCTATTTAATATTCCATTATGATTAAATACCTGCACGATGCCGTCACAGAGGTTTCATTATGTAGTGAGATAACTTGCACCTTAATATTGTTACTCACATTTTATTTCAGACGTTTTTTTTTGGTTTTTTTTGGCTTCCGATTGACATAAAATGCCGTCAGTCAGACGAGTGTAAAACTATCCCAGGCCATTGTAAGCATCGCAAGGCGAATTTAAAATCCACTGCCGTATTGAGGTGGTTGTAGGTCTACCCAAAACCATTGATAGCCAATTCACACGTATTCATACTACTAGAATGGCTGACAAATTGTCCAGTACAGTATCAAACACGTGTTTCTGGCTTTTCATCTGATGTGCATCATTGGTTACCGTCACACTTGCATGGATCTGACGATAAATATCAATGACTGCTTTTGAATGGTTTGAATCACTTACCTCTTTGGTGCACTTGGTTTTAACCTCGAAATATTGCGGGGCGAAATCATGTTGTTTTTCCTTTGGTTTTGGTGTCTACTGTTTTTTGTTTGTTTTTTGTTTGTTTTTTAATTTATTGAGGATACAAAACCTGTTTAGCAAAGCTAATCTTCCACAGGGTCCTCTGATAATTCATTTTATGTCGACTTAGGGGGTTTAATTTTGTCTTTTTGGTTTTGTTTACGCTGTTAAATGTCATATTTGATCTTTGTAACGGCTTTTAATTATTGTTTATTAAGTATTTATTTGTGTGTAAAACCCTGGAAGACGTTCATAGAAAGGTAGCCATACGACTCAAAGGATACTATAAAACATGCTATACACCCGATCCATCGTGTATCGTTGGCCTATTTAATGTGTCTTCAGATCGGGCGCACAGAAGGTGTATTCCGAATTCTGAGGACAAATACACAAAGGCAAAGGGACCTTGAAATTAGATCAAGTTTCTTGTTCCTGTTAGATCCTTGTTCCGTTTGAAAAAAACGTAAATAGCCAGGGTTTACCTCGGTATAAACGGAACCGGGAACCTTTTAGGAAATATTTCACACAGTTGTTCTCTCAAACGGAGGCAAATTTAGAAACTAGACACCTGTTCCGTAATGTAGATATAGAGTGATACAAATTCTTTATAATTTTGTCTCTTTCTTCCTCGTTAAACGAAAAATCTAAAGCAAATTGTGTTACGTGAATCAAGCACTGGAATCAAAACCCACTGCCTTTTCGACGAAATATTCTTTCTATAATGGCTTTTTATAAAATTTTAACTTTTTCTGTGACATGTGTCATTCTGTTGATAGTAATGCTACTTGACATAGCATATGCAAGGTTACTCGATTGACCTTAGTTTTGATTTCTGGCAATTTTTTTTTTTTTTTTTTTTAACATAACCTGATACTTGTAAAAACATACAGATATACAGTAAATTTACGTATACAATACCATTGTTCGCTATATTTATCGGTTCATTCGGCCATTTAAATAAATGTCGACTTGATCGGGTTTCGCATATTAGATATCTGCCATGCCTTGACAAATCTCGTGTCCGGACACATGAAAAATGTATAGCTACCTATATAATTTGAAATTGGAGAGCTAGGTAAAGCAAAAGAGAGAATTTTTTACTTTTTACATTTGAACTCATGAAGTTTAACATTCATTTTTGTTGTTAGGGATAACGTGTTCTTATACGGTGCCCGGTATCAGTAACAAACCCATATTGTGAAAACTGATTGGTACAGTTTAAATACGAGTAGATTTCTGAAAGAAACGGAAGTATTTTTGTGTTGATGTTTTTGTATATTTGTCAAAAAGCAATACGTGTATATTACTTATACATTCTCATCTATCCCCAGGTGGGAGTCTCTATAGACGGATGTCAACATTGTCAGGGCAGAGGTTTCTTAAAACACGTGCAGACCTGCAAAGAAGAAGTTATCTAAGCCGAATAGAGACACAGCATTCGGAACACCTCGGCCGATTCGGTCATGCAATCTTTGACTGAAATGAACTGTAATCAGGGCAGACGTTCCGATTGAGTGAGACAGTAGTCAGTTTTCAGGCAATGTATGAAAGATTCCGTGTTTGACAATGTCACAACAAAACTGAAGCCAAAACAACCCTTTTTTATTGGAACTCCTCGGTTGTCATCCACTGATAATATAGTTGGATTGAAACAAGAATGGATTCCGAACATTTTAACGTCATTATTCTGTCCTAGACGTCGTTTCGTCCGCCATTTTTATTTGATTCCATTTTTCGGTAAGCAAAATGAACATTTTTAGTCTCCGAATTATGATTTCCGAGAAATTATAATGTCCATATTAAAAAATGACTGTAAGTATGTAATAGAAACCATACCACACACATATTTTTCTGACGTAATAATTAGGGCTTTAGCATGGATGTTTGCGTTCGCAATTTATACTCATGCTACCTGCATCATCAGATATTGCTTGTGTATCAAGTTTCATCCAGCGTTTAATAACGCACGAATGTAAAATTTACTGATATTTTCAGCAATCATGTCCTGGGAGTCGATACGACCAGTTTCAGATAACACCGAGCCAAAACTATTCAATAATTTGGTGGAAACCTTTTTATTTTTGCAAAGAATGTCTTTCGGATAACAAAACTAAACCTGCTCGACCAAGGTGAAATTGTTCTTGTCAAGAGTTTTCTATAAAATTGTGAAAATCATGTGCTGTCTTTGTAAATTTGGATGTCTAGCGATCTCTGTGTTCTTTCGGACCTCTAGCGCGTTCTCAAGGTAATTGTGGGTGTATCACATTCATAAGAATTTTCGATCAAACACTTGTTTACATAGTTTCTTTACCCATTTGTCTGTGTTGTTTCGTATGTAACATGCAAGGTTATTTTAACTGTGTATGTATTATACAAAATTGAATGGAAGTTAGGGAAACCGTATAACGATAGTGCTTTAGTAATTGGTACAAAGGATACTATAAAACATACTATACACCCGATCCATCGATAATTGATACCACCGAGGTGGTAGTGAATTGACAATGCTGCTGACCCAGTTCCATTACATACCTTATATATCGGACTACTAGCATAGAGGAACATAGTGACATTTCAAAAGTAGGCATAGGTGTTTTTTTCACTCAGGTCACGGTATTCCATAGCCTGTTGAAAATTGCCCCGTCTGAAGTCTAAACATAAAATAAATAAATATATAAATAAATGCCCCAAGATGAAGACACACTTAATTATTTGCCTTTGGTGGTACAACTAATGGTAATGTTGAATTACACTTACTGTTTTGTTTTTTGTTTTTTGTTTTTTTTACATGTATTGTGTTCCAAACAGTTGAGCGCTATTAACAATTTATAAAATCACATTAAAACGAACAGGTTCTGGAATTGTAAACCACAAGTTTCTTCTATCACCAAAGGGGCTTAACAATATACTCTGGTTTATTTTTTTTATTTTTTTTAGCCTTAATGATTAAAGAAACCATGTCGACGAAAAGCATTGTGGCGAAGGACTAAAGTTCTAGAACTTGAAGAGCACGTATACTGTGACAAAGATACAGTAGCCAAGAACACGGCCAGGTGGACAAATATGGTTTTGGCATTATGTTCCAAAAGAGGCGAGAAAGACAGACACATACCAATTATGTCACGGTAACGTACTTAATGCGCTCTTAGATAACTTTGATAATACCACACATAAGAGTATTAACATTTTATTCCGTTCTTCGACCAATGTATCCCAATATTTACATTTGTGTGCAAGACATTTACTTGAGTAATGTAGAACATTTTGCCAACACCCTAACCGTTTGAAGGAGTTTCTCCTACATTCTCAAGTACACGTTGGTTAACAAATGTAGTTGGAGCGTTCCTGACCTTGCATAATTTCGATATTAGGTATTGTGTGTTATGGGAGTTGTCGCTTTATGTATGGGAAGATCCTCTTCAACATTTATCGACATCAAAGGAAGTTTCAATGGCTGCTCGAACATTTCCAAAACTGATTCGAGTACTATAAATATATCGCTTGTCTTTTATCAGAGATAAGCTGATCGGTTCAATTTCTTTAATCTGGTACATGTGTTTGTTAATTGGCTTTTAGAGGGCTTTACTGCAAAACCATGTGTAGATGACTGAAAGCGGACCACGATATTGAATTGTACAAAAATATTTGTCTGGTAATTGAATCACAATCAATCTGCATATCTTTAGAAGCCATAGAAATATCCGCTTGACAAGGTACCGATTTCTGTAACGTTTCTTTTCGTAATTTGATATATTTACTCAACTAAGCTTAAATAGTATATTGTAGTCAGTACCGCGACGTCAGCACAATCATACCAAAATACCAGTAAAGAATGACAGAACAAGCTGAGAGTTTTTAATAAATTCTTCCTTTCAATTCCAAACTATGTTATTGTTAATATAATGGATTTACAGAAAATTAAGAGAAAACAAAATAATACATGTATTAACAAAAGGCTAAGAAAGCATGCTAAGTCTATAACTGTTAAAAATCGGGTATCTACTTATCATCTCAGATACAAACGATTAATGTAGTCATTACGGAAGGGGAGAAAACAAGTTTTTCTACCATTATATTTATATAAACTCTTCTCCCTAAGCTTGAGTAAAGCTTTCCCTTTAAGAGACGTTTTAAGACTGAAAACATCTTACCATTATATGTTTTTTGTCAAAGTAAGGCCTGCACTGAGGTACGTATCCAAATGATATCTCGTTAAATGTAATTTAATACAGCAGTTATCATATTTTTTTTCTTTTCTGTTATTGCTTGATTGCTTTTGTCTTCACGACGAAATAAATCTCCTCTTCCCCAAAATAGAATTTCAAAGAATTTGTCCAATAATTTATATTTAATTTTTGATGGAAATAAATGCATAAATAACTAAAGAAGTTTCCATAAAGACATGAATGTGAATTTTGCCTTAAAACATTACAAGCAGTGCATGTTAATTCACACTTTTAACCTTTGAAATAAAAGCATACAAATGACAGCGTTTTGCAGATAATTGGACTAAAATATTTTCTGATATTTTGTTTATCACAGATGGCCGTTTGTGTTTGGAGCTGCTTGCTACGTATACCTTGACCTTGATCCCGAAGCCGTCAATATTACCGTACTAATGACCTAACTACACATCACCTGGTGTTAGTCTCACCTATGTGTGGTCAAGCAGTGGTCAGCCTAAACTAGCCGCATGAAAAAACCTCCATAGTATAACAAGTATGGTAAAAAAAATGGTCACATTGTTACAGTACATGTGTTTTACTAAATATAAAAACAGATAAAAACATTTCTTCGATGAACTGCCTCGTATACTTTGTATAATTACACATCACCAGCTGGTTTTAATCTCACCTGAGTGTGGTCAAGCAGTGGTCAGTATACCATAGCCGCATTAAATAACCCTTCAAACGTGTAACAAGTATGGTTAAAAAATGGCCACATTTACAGTACATGGTGTTAGTGCTTTAAATATCTGAGTGTTAAAACAGATGGAAACATTTCGTCGTTAAACTGCCTTGTATAGTTTGTATAATTAGTTGTAACAGTTATGAATAGAAGTATGCATTCACCCAGTTGTTTGAAATCGTTACACGATATCTCATTTCGCCAACACAATCAAATACCTTGACCCTGAGAAAATAATAACCAGTCACGCATTCATTTAACACCGGCTGACCGGATTTGTCCATTTTGACCGGTAACAAAAGGGGCATGATCTATTACACGCTTCACAGGACCCATTTAAACATTCTTTTGACCGTATTAATGATACTCCTCAGCACTTTACAGGGTCACTGCTTATACTACTTACCACGTTATGAGCCTCAAGGGTTTCAGGTGCTACCTACGCCCAAACTATTTATGTCAACCAATCAAATTAAAAGCTTCTTCCTTGGTCGTTATTGGGTATTAGAAATATACGATGAAATCATTGAACATATGTGGTAATACTTGTGCGTGTACAATGTACAACTGGAATCCTTGCATGGCCTTTTATTCTGACTCTCTTGTATATTTGCTTTGTATTTTACACGAATATGTTGTTTTACGTTTGTACCGACATGCATACATTTGTTATGGTAGTTTATAAATGTGTAAGCAAGAAATAAGCTTGGTTAATTTGCATAAAATATTTGCAAGAATATGAAAAAAACAATTGTTATGCTGGGTTTTGTTTGTTCTTTGTTTTATGACGTCATTATTTTGACGTCTTAAATATGTCTATAATAAATTCAAATCGCCTGCAGAGCCACAAGATGTGCGACAGTACTAGCGAAATTTAGTCTTCGGTGTTTTATTTTATATATATTTACAGAATTTAGGTCTCTATGTTATAATTACAGAAGTAATGAAAAGACTTGTAAAGAGATTCCGTAAAGATATTTTGTTATCTTAATATATAATATTATTGTTATGCAATTTTTGATATTAGTATGTAAAACAGGTATTCTACGTTGTCTGTGTCAAATGCACAAACAGGTAGTTTTTGCCATATCTGAAGTTGGATACGCAGAAAGCTGAATACGGAGTAAATAAAATGGGGCGGTACACCAGGGAATCCAGTGTGGGAATATTTGGATTAGAGGATGAGCGAAATGAAAAGGTATAGAAACCACGTGTGAAAAAGTCAATGCATTTCTACAGTCTTAATTGGAAATGCAAATCGAGAATAGTGATATTGACATCGCTCGCCACCTTGGCAGATTTGTCACAACAAAGAACAGGTCATTTCATCTGAAGGAGAGAAAAACGAGTGCATCGCAAATCGATACTAACTGAAAGGAACTGGTATTGTCATAAACGACAATCTCGACGCAAGAAAACCAATATCTGTTGGACATGTGCTATATATATTACGATGACAGAGTAAAGCAGTCTTGGTCTGACAATGATAAAACGTACACCCAGCTGGTACACGACAATTCCATTCATAGAATATATATCCGGGACTTTCCATTGTATGCAATGTATACAATCATCAGCAAAACAAACGTGAAAAATACAAACAATGAATATTCAATGCTTCGTGACAGTTGACAATTGGCACATCATCACAAGGGACAGTCTAGGACGGTGGTGAGAGGCGTTGGTTTGTCAACAGGAATATTTAACACATATTGCAAGTAAATAACTCTGTATTTGAGATAAAATAACAACTTTGTATCAAACATGAATTATGAATAAATGCATAATATAACACAAATTTAACAGAGGTTCAGACTCGTGTCTTTTCAATATGTGTTGATATCTACATCAAACAACGCATTTGTTATGCTTTTGTAATATTAGTATGCAAAACACGTAGTCACCGACAGGTAGATTTTGCGTTTGTTGACAAGAAACAAACTTGAGATATGAAATATTAGCGGTGACATTTAATACATATTAAAAGTAATTAGTCTCCATTTGAGATGCACAAACTTCATGAAAGTGTCTATGTATAACATGGTAATAAAACGGAGATTCTGACAAGTGTGTGCATTTTGTTTGATATCTCAATAATCTTATATTATGCACTTTTGATATAAATATGAAAAACATATATCCCAGGATGTCAAGTTATGTAAAAAGATAGCATTGTTATGAATGAGTCAATTTAGAATGGATTTAAGGATGAACTTAACACACACAAACACGTGATGCATATTTAAAATTTAGTTATAAATATAGTATGCCGAAAAAATAATGACGCTGCATCATACGGCAGTTTCCTCCTTCTTGGACTCGTCGATGATGCTAGGGGCCAAAAAGAGGGGAATCTAAATTGTCTAAACAACTGTAGAAACAGAGGGGCAGGTGCGTAAAAACTCTTAATTAATCAATTTAAAAATTAAGAGTACTGGTAAATTTCAGAAAGATGTGACTTTGTTTTTCATTGTTGCATAGGTAAATACTAACCTTATAAATTTTATAACAATTATGAAACAAGTTTTTACAACATTTATTAATCACTCTTGTTGACACAGATGTTAGAGGGCTGGGGTTCTTAATGTGGGAGGAAACCGGAGTACCCGGAGAAAACCCACGTTGTCGGGCAGGTGCCCCCATACCTTTTTGTGCTCGTCGGTGATGCTAGGGGCCAAAAGATGGAGAAACAGATGAGCAGGATGCGTGAGTTCAAGCGGTTTATTTTCATCCAGTTTTGTCAAGTATTCTACTGTCATTTTAGTGGCAACAAAGCGTTTCGCCAGCACAACAGGTTGTCACAAATCTCACGCATGCGTAATTGAAGCTGAAGACTGTACCATGTCTTATTCGTCTTTTTGTGCCCAGAAGGATTTATCCTTCCAATGTGATATTGTGACGTTTTGATCTTTAGCATACATTTGAAGCTTTGCGGAGTGTAACAATTCAAACATCTTATCCGAGAATTGGCATTTCTCTCTTTCTCTCTATATATGACAAAAACGTAATTCATAACGTGTGTTCAACAATTTCCTATTGTAAATATGTTTTTAGATATTTAACCCTAACCATTTACATCGTGCCCTCATAAAGGAGGCATGATATATGTGCCAAAATTGATGACGCTATCCTGGTTGCACATCATAAAGTGATGACGCGATAAGGACGTTTTCAAAAAAGGAGCGCATGCAAACTGTGTTTCATAGGTAGGTAATTGCATGTTTGCATTTCCGTAACAACACATGTGAAGTATGAGAAAATAATAGAATGAATACCCCCTGTGTGGTGTAAACAGACAAATCTCAATCCGAGTATAAAGTTCCAAGAAGGTTTTAACGAGTACAAAATTTCAAAAATCGTATCTTTAAAGTTGCGATTTCGCTGTCTGCGTCAGACATGAATGGTTTATCTTTACTCTGCAACACTTCCATACCGCCATAAGTTGTAACGGTGAATCCAATAGGGCGCACATTCATCAAGGGCGTATGAAATACTTGACGAAATTGATGTCGCGACCTTGGGTGCGCAGCACAATGCGAGGACGTGATGGTGACGTTTTCAGAATAATAGCGCCTGTAAATTGTCCTTCCCTTTGAACAGTAGATACATTGTAACTTAATGTTTGTCTTTTGTGTAGAGAAAAAATAACGGGAATGGTTTCGTGGTAGGTTTGGGAGAATACGCGTCCATCTGCTATAAGAGAGTTATAATCCTTGCCACAAATAAAGAAGTGTGTTTAAACTACATCAGTTAATATAATGTTTTAGACTCTTGCTGCAGACGTTTCCTTTTTGTTTCTGAACATTTATAGCCGTGACGCTTAGAAGATGGAGCTTCATTATGAAAGAAATCTTGTAAATACAAAGTCTTCCTATGTTCACACGAAACGATGTGCAAGCAAATTTATAATCTAGTTTTATGTGCCTTATATCCTTATACGTTACATATTGCGTCTCTAGAATAATGTTTTGTGAAGCGGCTTAGATAATTTTTGTAATCTAAATACGTCACTGTACAAACGTTTCATATAACATGTATGTGATTATTAATTACGTGAGCTATGACAAACTGCTTTATTAAAATTTAATTAAAAATTAAACAATTATCAGTAATTTTCTTGTCCTTTTAAAAGCGACTTTTACCTTGCTATATAGAATTGTATGTCTGTGTGTTATATGATTGCTATCATTTAGCGTGCTTTGTTCACGTTTGTGTGACTTCGGTGGTGTGCAACATAACAATCAGGACGTTGTTTCGATGTTTTATTTATGTCGATTTTATCTCTATTTACACGAATTCATAAAATGTTTACCACTTATTTAGTGCTTTATTTGGGCTTAAAGTTTTCTTTTCGTCTCAAACAAAGCCTTCGTGTGAAGTAAAATCGAGTATACAGCTTTTTCACTAGTAATACATTTACAATGGTAATTTAAAATTTGGGGTTATAATTTGTTCTTGTCTAGAGTTTGTATTTTAGAGGCTAAACAAGGAATGCTTTATTAACAAAATTGACGTAGTTGCAGCCAAGCATTCATATGTTTAAAGCGAAATTAACAATGTTTAAAGTTTCGAAAAAAATATTTTTAACGTGCACTTGTAGATGTAGGTGTTTTCCTAAAGTGAAATAAAATACTAGTACAACAGTGTCAACAGATACAGGCAAAACCAGTCGATAAGAAAATATTTTACCGGTTAGGAAAGACATTGCCATGTTAGAGAATATATCACAAGGTTAGGGAGAATTGTAAGGTTCGGAAAGACATCAACAGATTTGCTAAGACATCATCATGTTAGGGATTACATCACCATGTTAGTGATTACATCACTAGGCTAGGGAAGACATCACCAGGTAAGGGAAGCCATCATCAGGTTAGGGGTTACATCACAAAGTAAGGGCAGACACCGATAGGTTAGGAACGACATCACCTGGTTATGGAATACATCACCAGGTTAGGGAAGACATCACCAAGTAAGGGAAGACATCACCAGGTTAGGGAAGACATAATCAGGTTAGGGAAGACATCACAAGGTTAGGGAAGATATAATCAGGTTAGGGATTACATCACAAGGTTAGGGAAGACATCACAAGGTTAAGGAAGACATCACTAAGTAAAGGAAGACATCAACAGGTAAGGGACTACATCTCCAGGTTAGGAATTACATCTCCAGGCTAGGGAAGACATCACCAGGTTAGGGAAGCAATAATCAGGTTAGGGATTACATCCCAAGGTTAGGGAAGACATCACTAAGTTAAGGAAGACATCAACAGGTTAGGGACTACATCACCAGGCTAGGGATTACATCACCAGGTTAAGGAAGCCATAATCAGGTTAGGGAAGACATCACCAGGTTAGGGAAGACATCACCAGGTTCGGGAAGACATCCCCATGTTGGGGAAGACATCACCAAGTAAGGGAAGACATCGATAGGTTAGGAAAGACATCACCTGGTTATGGAATACATCACCAGGCTAGGGATTACATCACTAGGTTAGAGAAGACATCTCCATGTTAGGGATTACATCACTAGGCTAGGGAAGACATCACCAAGTAAGAGAAGACATCATCAGGTTAGGGATTACATCACTAGGTTAGGGAAAACATCAAAAAGTTAGGGAAGCCATCATCAGGTTAGGGGAGACATCACAAGGTTAGGGAAGATATAATCAGGTTAGGGATTACATTACAAGATTAAAGATTACATCACAGGGTTAGGGAAGACATCACAAGGTTAAGGAAGACATCATCAGGTTAGGAACGGCATCACCTGGTTATGGAATACATCATCAGGTGAGGGAAGATATAATCATGTTAGGGGTTATATCACCAGGTTAGGAAGGACATCACCAGGTTTAGGTAGATATCATCAGGTTAGGAATACATCACCAAGTTAGGGAATACATCACCCGGTTACGGAAGACATCAACAGGTTTGGTAAGAAATCACCAAGTAAGGGAAGACATGAATAGGTTAGGAAAGACATCAACAGGTTATGGAATGCATCACCAGGCCAAGGAAGATATTACAAGGTTAGGGAAAATATCAACAGGTTAGGGAAGATATAATCAGGTTAGGGATTACATTACCAGGTTAGGGAAGACATCACCAGGTTTAGGAATATAACATCAGGTTAGGAAAGATATCACCAGGATAGGGAAGACATCATCAGGTTTAGGAATACATTACCAGGTGAGGAAATAGACCACCAGGTTAAAGAAGACATCGCCAGGCTAGGAAAGACATAACCAGGTTTGGGAAACAAAACCAGGTTAGGAAAGACATCACCAGGTTAGGTAAAACATAACCAGGTTAGTTAACACATCACTAGGTAAGGGAAGACATCACCAGGTTCGGGAAGACATCTCCAGGTTAGGGAAGACACTACCTAGTTAGGGAAGACATCAACAGATTAGGGAAGACATCACCAGGTTTGGAATACATTCCAAGAGTCAAACAGACAAAATCAAATTAAAGGCACTATGAACCTTTCAAGGAACCGGACATTTTTGCAGGGCACGCATTTCCCCAAAGACATATGGCGCCCGTTAAATGTAGATCATCAATGACCTATTGTCAAAGTCACTAAGATCACGTAGTTAGAAATTAGGTCATGACTACAACAATTTAATTCTATTGATATGGATTTAAGCCTCCCCAATAAAAAAAACCTGGGTAAGTAATTTATCATTCAACAGGACGGGTATTAAACTTTAAATGAAGGACCATAATTATGTACACATTGAATGCTAACTTGGTTATAAAATACACGTTAATCAGCAGCAACGTTTCTCACACTTACAAGTGTGAGACCCCCTACAAACTGCATCGGTCAAAATAGTAACAAAAATAATGTTTGATATAAAAACTTAGATACTCTCAATTTTACATTCAGTTAATTTGCCTTCAGGTTTGCTGTAATTTTTCGTTTCGTTTTCTTTTTTAAACAAAATAAGTTTACTGACACGTGATAATTGGCTTTACCTTTAATTATGATGCGTGTCACAATATTTTAATAACATTGAAGTTAAAAAATGATTCTGCGCCAAATACACTGATGGTATCCTTAAGGAGCTGTCGTATACTGTCTCTGAGATCTGTTATTTAAGGCGTAAAGCAGGAAATAAATAATATTAATACCGTTTTTTGCCATGTAAATGTATATAGAGCAGTTTCGACTGTTTCCAAGTTTTTCGAAATTAAAACGAAACGAAAAAGTCATATGTGTACTACTATTCGAATGTGAATTTTGACGTGATGAACTAATTGCTTTCTACACTATTGGTGTCGACAGATACGCGTTAGAAATTCGACCTTACTGCGAGCATCGTTGTTGTTAACTAATTGATCATTTTATACTTACTCAACACATGTTTTCCATTTGCCAAGTAACAAAGCAGCTGTTTCATGCACTTATCATTAACTTATTATTGTAAATTATTATTTTTTAATTTTATAAAGTAAATCATAACTCTACTAATGGCACTTCATACATTATACTTAAAAAAACATTAGTCACAAAAGTCAAATGAATGTAATATTAGACAGGCAAGTGTATTTATAAATAAATGGTTGCAACCAAAATGTATTCTTAACAGGGGTTTTGTTAAACTCATTTAAAACTCATTTAAAAAAAAACCAGCTGCAATAATCTCATCTCGATTATTAATCCAAAGCAAAAATTCGGGTTAGCACATATAGACCTGACTTGTTATGAAAGTCGATGGTACTGCTTCAGCACAAACTGCACACACTATGAAGGGAACACATAAAAAAGATAATAAAAAGTCATCGTTGAAGTCTTTTAAATTGGATAAGATAACTTTCTAGGAGCAGGTCTTTGATGTTTTCTGCCACTGCTCAGGTAAAAAATAGGACATCATCGATTTCACATACATCTCTAGTCTGGAACCACCAGCAGTACCACTATTATAAATAAACACGATTATCTGTGATAACAGATTCAATTTCACGCCGCATGAAGATCAATTTAAAACCTACTAAAATATAACACACTTTATCTACTTTTTGTTTGATCACTGTGAGGATATCCGGTTTTTTTCGTGTTACTTTGACAAATTGTTGAAAAAAACAAATTTTATAAAGTGCATAAAATGATATTAACTACGTGTCAGTGTTGACGATGTAAACAATTTCATAAAAAAATTAAACTATTAATATTACACTCTCAAACAACGATCCGCCCTGGCAGGTATATGTAGGTGTATTTTTCACCTTGACGTGTCATTGAATCTAGTTAATATTATCCTGGCGAGACGCTTCGTCATGATTTGTCGACTTCTGATCCAAAGCATCACGTTCATAAGATGCATGTTAATTAAAATGCAGATCATGTTTGGAGCAAATATTTTGGTGGTTTTCCTCTTACCAGGGTTGTCACTGTTGTCTCGTGGGGAGAGAAAATATGCATATATACTTAAATCAAGACAACAGTTTGATGGAGTGGTTTGCACCTGTGGAGACAATCTTGTTAGTCATTCGACCGATTAAATCAATAAACGAGTTAGGTAAAATACACAGACTACCTTGATTCGTTAGTATCAAATGACAACAAAGGAGAATCTGTAATGACATTCCAGTGACGTAATTCTGCTGATACACACAGCCATTGTATTAGACTTAAGTAGGCAATAAGAGCCCCTTGAACTATTTTTGAATCATTTGTTTCTTTTATCTATTCCGCCTACTTTGTAATGGAGACCAACACGACGAGGATTATATTGATACATATGTAAGGAGAGAATGTCTTATGTGTCTAAAGGGGGAGATTACTAGTACTTAAGCATAACAAGACTTGATACAGGAAAACACACCATAGTGTAACACAAAGGGACAGATTATGACATATCATCAATGATTGGGTTTGGTTTCGGTTTCATTTTGTTTAACGTCCTATTCACAGCTGAGGTCATCTAAGGACGTGCCTTCATGTGTGTAATGCGTGATTGGATATGTGTGCTGGAGGCAAGGTATGTTGATGTACCATGCCAAAGGCACCCAGCACAGCAGCATCAACGAAGAATGACAACATCTACCATAGCATCAACATACACGGTCATGAAATACCCTTGTATCACATATATATTGCTCATTTACCCATCAAGTAACGTTTAGTACATAGTTTACTATTTCAGTGATTCGTCTGTTCTGGTAAAAAGGTTACGACTTCTTTCGAGTTAATCAACATGAAATATTACAAGAGAATGATAAGGAATACTAAACGTTGAAAACAAAACTAATATAAAATAATAAAGCTAAAGATATGAAAAATTTTACTTACTCTTTTGATAAGATCGTTTCCTGATATTCGTCTTTGTATGTGCTTGATAGTGAGGCCCGTCTTTCTTTGTGTGCAAAAGCGATATAAAGGCGCAAACTGCACATTCAATATTGGGACCGAGTATTTGCTTTTAAAATAGCAATATATCACTTTAAAGCAACGTGTACCAACGTTCGGAATAAATTTAATCATTATTGTATGATATGGACTTGAATATATTATAAAATGATGGTGGCAGTTCATTAAAAAGATGACGACACCAAAGTTGTTTGTAAGATATGTACTCTGTCGCCTTTATCATACAAACGTATGATGACAGTGATAGAATACATATCGTACTAGTCACCTAAACGTCATTTAAAACACTTCACTTGTTGTGCTATATGAATGTTTATACAAACCATACTTACCAACATGAAGACTATGTTTAGAAATAGACATAGTCAAAATATTCAAATTATGGTTGATATAGTTTCCTGTCCTCATCTCACAGGGCCAGTATGACAACACAATTAGGTCATGAGTGTAGCTTATACATTCTTTTCTCACTGGAATATCTTCGCTTCGTTTCCTCAGCACAGTGATTGGTGTTGCAGTCGTCACAACATTAGACATTTTTGGACTCACATATCACATCTTCTTCTTCCGTCTGCTAAATATAGACCATGTCCCTGGTTTCTTCTTTCGTCACGTTATAGCTTTTTGTGTCGTTGCGTCTACCCCTTCATCGACATTTCATCAGAAAGTGACATTAATACAATATGTTCTTATTTATCTATAACTGTTAATTGTCTAATAAATGAACCTCTGATATTGTCTTTATTTATGTCACTTCAAATAGCTTCAAATGTTTTGTTAACTCCTGACCCAGTTGCCCTAATTTTAAGAATGTTTTTTCTTTTTATGACAGACAAACGTAATGACACATAGACGTTTGCACCTATGCAATTTGGTAACTAATAGATACACTATGCTTAAAATGTATTTCATTGCACCATACAGCTGTTTCGTCCTTCTAGGACTCGTCAGACTAATTCACTTTTTCCGAAAGCTAAGCTGCCATTTTGTTGCAAATTATGACAGGTCTACTTTTCAACTAGTCAACAAACTCTCCTAGGATAGTGATAATTGCTTACAACTGCATAATGTATTTTTGCTCTAGTAGGTAACACCAGACAGTTTAAAGGCATGTAGTTAAATAAATACGTTAACAACATTTTTACGGACGGAACATTTTAACATTGCTATATTGGAACGTATTATTTATTTAAATAATTATACTTATTTTCACTGCCTCGAGAAATAACAAAATTAAATTCTTCCCAACTGAAACTTGACACTTGCTCGAATTTAAACCAATAAAAGCACAGAATAAATAAACATTGAATGTAATAACAAATCCGATAAGGTAGCGTGAATGTCGCGATCGGCATCAGCTTCTATTGTGATGCTTTGGTATTCTGACATCATAGGATGACGCTCCACTCCACATTTTAAAGCGATTTCAAGATTCTGAACCACCCCCGCTATTTGTTACAAGGTCATTTCTTCATTGAGTTTTAAAAATGTAATCAACTGATTTATTTAATCGTTTTGCCGTTGAAGAACATCATTTGAATTTTACCCTTGTAGCTTTATCCTTCATTACCTTCACTCGTGTTAACACAGTCATGAAAATATTTAATATTCTGTCCGTAAAATAGTCATGACTCAACAAGGAACTATTAAATATTCTCTGTACATTGACAAAATGACATTTTCATCGATCGGTGCACTCTACAAAATCAGCCGCATATGTCAACAAAATCCCACCTATCGGGAAGTTTAAGCTATACACAAAACGTTGTGCATTTCCCGTTGTATAAATACGTAACTAACAGTGGGGCACCGGACAAACGCTCCAACCCTATCATGGAAAGTCATCTACATAAATCAATTGGTAGCTTATAGGAAAACGTATAGGAATATAAAGTAAAAGCCCGATGATGTCGTATTAAAAAGTGCATTGTTATGTCAGTGAGTGCTGGTTGCTCACCTGCCAAGTAACAACGGCGAGATAGGCGAATATCATCTTTCACTATATAGGTGGATGAATAATTGAAAACTTTTTAAAATCCACAGGAAGCGGTTTTTATCTCATTTTGGCATGTCCCGCTCGTCTGTCTGGAAGGAAGCGTGAACTGTTTACCTCTATAGAAACCTGTAAGCTACCCGAACAAAGTACAGAGGTTGCGAGAGTACGCCGAGTATATGTAACCCCGATCTGTGTTGTTACAGCATTGTTGTGTACAGGCAAAATCTGAATTGAGGAATGCATCGATGACAAAAAGATTAAATTCCAAACAGCATGCACTGTTTGCAAATGATAATGCAATAGAACAGCAACATGTGATAATATTTTTTTTTAATTATTTTGATTTCCACATTTTGCTGTTTTATTTGCAATATGCGTTGCAACATATCACACTCGTTAAAGCAAGACCAATGACATATTGATTTTCTTTGCAGGATAAAGTATTCTTTTGATAAGTATGGAAATATTAAACAGTTTTGTTATATAGCCTTAGCATGCTACCGTGTTTATGAAGTCTGAGCCTTTTTAAATCAATGCAAAAGTAGCTTGGTTCTGATTCCCCTATTTGGCAACCTCTCGTGTAAGGATCTCTGTACCACTTTGATGTATTTTACCTATGTACAGTAACCCCACATTAACTTCCGTTCGGATATAACTGTAGAACAGTTGGGGTGGGGCACTTCCGATGACCAGCCAGGCACATGTAGCTCAATCGGTTAGAGCGATAGTACAACAATCTGAAGTCCGGGGTTCGAATCGCGGTATAGTCCCATTGTATGTTTACACTTTAAGCATTATTGCTGACCATATTTATGCATTTCATCTTTACTTCTTCTCATACAAGTCCTGCATGGTATGGGTTTGTTTCAGAAATAATTTATCAAAGCTAAAGTCATGCCGGAAAAGAACAATTTCCAGAACTTAGTTTCAGCTTTTGGCAGTGGTACGGGGATCCCTTATAGACCGACATGTTCTTATCTACACTCAGCAGTTTGCAATTTTTGTAATACTCTTTTAATACAGAGACCATTTCTGTTTAAGAAACTACTTTGAAGTTACGTGGTAGATTTAACTGAAACTGGTAAGCACTGCACTCGTTCGACAATTACATACTCATGTATCGGTAGAACGCATCGGCTTTCCTTCATGAATAGGACTATGTATAGCCTAGTATTTAAATTTTAATTTGACAGTTTAACCCAAATGTACATCCTGAACTGAGCATAACCTCCTCGTATTTGTCTGCAAATAAGAATGAATCGTGTATGAACGAATTTCAAAACCACTTTAACATTTTTCAACCGCTGGTTATTGGTAATACAATACCGATTGCAATTATTCAACTGATTCCCACAAAATGTTTAAGTAAATATGTTCAGGAATGGCGTACTTTAACTTTGATTTCCACAGGCTCCTCGTACACGTACAATATTTCAATAAATTAAGAACGCATTTTTATTATGTTTAAAAGAACACTATCCTAAATATACACCAGGGCCCGTATTCATGAAACCGTTCTAATACTTAAGCATGGGTTCTGTGCTCAAGCTGAATTTCTTTTCTTGTTCCCGTTAATAATTCATGAATAAAATCTTATTGTGTCAAAGATT
>JAUMHH010154182.1:0-18744 GCA_032359455.1 Chlamys rubida | reverse complement strand
ACAAACATTGAAATTTTGAGTCCAGTGTAGAGGAGCTATATCGGCTCCTGTATTGGAAACTTACTTTAACTTAACTTAACTTTAACTTAACTTAACTAGGACACAAAGTGATGTTGGTTTTACCTAGGTATTGTGTAAAATTATTATTGAAAGTTATAATTATCTTTTGAAGTATTCTACAAAGCTAAAATGGTTTCTTGTTGAATCGAAACAAAAAGCATAAGGTAATGGATTATCAGAAATTCAAACTGACTGATAATTATAAGCGTTTTGTGATATTGAGGATATTTTAGTGTAGCTGTGGAGATTCATTAAAACAGCTAAATTACATGGATAATTTTACTTTGAAATGAGGAGAATTGTTGTTTCTCAGCAGCAGGAAAACCAAACTTGTGTTCTTGAATGAAGTGGACTCAACATTATTATTTCATCAGGAATTACTGTCCGACACACTCATGAACTTAACCTTTGTTTTTCAGACTATGGTCCTGCCATTATTGATCACAGCCTGATGATAGCTGGTGTTCCTGAGTATGCCAAGATCGGCAAACATTTCTCCATTAAAGATGGTAACATTTCAAATTACTATGTCTACACTGTTTAAAAGCAAAAGCAGTTAAGTAATGAAAGAATAGTATTCATTAAATAATCCAAAGTATCTGACCTTCAAGTTGTGCTGCTAGTGCTTGCTATATTTGTAGTACCTAAAACTAAAAGGTTTCATAATCTCATTTTAACATGCATTAATCCTGCTTTGAAAATAAAAAGTCACAAAATATTAAACCAACAAAAATGGACGATTCACTGTACTGTGTGAGCCAATACTGGCAATAGAATCTATATATCTAATTTAATTACCTTCTACATTGTTATTTGTAGATGTTTTAAAAGTCTATTTTGTAACGTGTGAAAATATATCCACAGTACATGTAGTATCTAACTTTGATTTACTTCAGACCTACAGAAGCTGAGGATTGCTGTGGAGGAGGCAGAAATGCTATTTGCTTTACTGCAGAGTGAACCCTGCAAGGTTCGTGTAAATTTGTGTCAAACTATTGTCTGTTGGTACTACATATTGGATTTGGACTATCGTTATCATTGGTCAAAGTGCACCACCATAGTGATACATTATTTTATTTCCGATGCAGAAATAGTTATTGAAGAATTTTGCATGCAACAAATGTTTATGGCCATGCATTGTGAGAGCTTAATTAATCTGATGCCTTACTCTTTTACAATTGTCTTCCATGATGGCCTCAGCTATTTCTATATCCATATATAAAAACAAATGCCAGTGGTCCTTCTCTTGTGACACCTACTTTCCATTTTCTTATAAGTATAAACTATTTATTTCAGAAAGCAGTGAACTTGTAACTTTGTTTATAGTGCCTTGGTTGATACTGTTTGTAGGGTGTAATTGTACAAAAGAAAGAGAAGAGAGTCACAGTGAAGGAGGGCGACAGCCAGGAACTGCTGACGTAAGTACATCTGTGCTAGAGATCTTTACTCTCTCCATAAGTATACAAATCTATCATACAGCTGTACAGGTGAAGGAAAGATCTTTACAAATAACGGGGCATACAGCCACCCTATTTATATCCATCATAAACATACTTTTGTTTCCTGTTACAGATATGAAGAGTTCCATCCGATGTTGTTCAAGCAGTTCGAACATAAAACAATGTGTGAATTGGTTACATTTAACAAGGTAAAACTTTAATATTACTGGGTTAGAGTGAGCCTTAACAATAGGAGGTACATGTACTAAGTCACATAAACAATTGTAATGTCTGCTTAAAGGAACATCATATTCATTTCCTGTTGAAGGTTTCTTTTATTTGCTGGTTGAATTTATTTCAAATGCTATTACTTGACATTGAAATATGATTTTGTTGTTATCATAATTTCATTTCATTGCAGGCTGTGGATGAATTCTTCTCACAGTTGGAAAGTCAGAAACTGGATATGAAAAGTTTGCAACAGGTAGAGTGTGTTTAACGTTGACATACCTGGTAAATCTGTCTTGTGCTGACCGTGTGGCAGAGTAGGATAATTAACAGATGATGATGGAGCTGTGTTTTATCTTAACTGATCAATTACTGTGTTATTCAATAGAACAGGAAATATATGATGGGCAGATACAAATACATGTGTAAATATAGATAGTTATAAAATCTAGACATAAGTACAGCTGGTGTAAATATAGATAGTTACAGAATCTAGACATACGTACAGCTGGTGTAAATATAGATAGTTATATAATCTAGACATAAGTACAGCTGGTGCACTGACATTAATTTCTATCTGATAAGTTCACAACCGATTAACAAACTTTGTCAAACTAAAAAATTATTCCACGAAAATGCTCTGTAATCAGGCATGCTTAATGTGTGCTGTCAATAGAACATCTGCCTTTCTCCCTGTGAGAGGTAGTGCGCTAGACAAATTTTTATGGTATTATTTTATTTGACTCGAGTGTACATCTGGAACAGATCCCTTCAGTATCAAGTTGTCATGTTTCAGGAAAAATCAGCCTTGAAAAAGCTTGATAATATAAAAAAGGATCACGAGAAGAGAATTGACGGCCTTCAGAAAGTGCAGGAGACAGACATCAGTAAGGGCCAGCTCATCGAAATGAACATGGAGCTGGTATGTCACACTGATAAGTTCTTATGGAACTGGTTTCATGTTTTAGTTTGGTAATTTCAAGCTGATATGAAGATATCTGTAATATCAATGCTAGAATTTCTCTGTGATGAAAGTATAGAGGTTTTATTTGAGGTTTAAGGAGATACTGCAGTAGAGAAACAGTGAAGAAGCCAGAGAAGAAAGGATATAGATCCGGAATGTTACAACAGGGGCAGCATATCAAAAGGGGCAGCATATCAATTTTGGTTTCTTCCATGTACCCTAAACAGAAGTCACAGAACAAACCCCTCCCCCACCCACCCCCTATGTCCCCTAAACAGAAGTCACAGAACAAACCCCTCCCCCATCCACCCCCTATGAAGAGAGAATAATATCACAATTTGTCAATGTTTAATGGTTGTTAATCTAAATGTTGGCAGGTTGACAAGGCCATTACGATTGTGAGGAGTGCCATAGCCAACCAGATAGACTGGACAGAGATTAACAACCTGGTAAAGGAGGCCCAGACACAAGGGGATCCGGTCGCTAAGGCCATCAAAGGCCTCAAACTCGATTCCAACCACATAACAATGTTGCTCAGGTAAGATTCAACGGACACCAACATAGTGATCATGTCAGAAAATAAAAGGCTTTAACGATTTTTCGTCCTTAGTTCACATTTACTCAACTTTCCTCTGCCATAGATTTTCTGTGTTTGTTAGATATGAGTAATAATGATTGCTTACATTTTGTTACATACTTAGTGTTTTCAGTAATATAATATTTTACTCTCAAACTAAGCCTTAACATTTTGTTTTAAGTATACCTGTGATAGAAACATGATTTTAACATACCAGCTGTAACAGACATAGACAATGTGATGGGACAGAAGTCTAGCTGATATTGATTAATCTCCCTAATCCTTGTAATACCCTACTTATAGAGACCCGTATGCAGACAGCGATGAGGAAGACGATGAGTGTCTCGCACCACAGAAGGTTGATATTGACCTTTCTGTCAGTGGTTACGCCAACTCTCGCAAGTAAGTACACACTGGAGAGTTGGTATTTATATTGTGTACAAGTGTTGGTATTTATAGATTGTGTACACCACAGAAGGTTGATATTGACCTTTCTGTCAGTGGTTACGCCAACTCTCGCAAGTAAGTACACACTAGAGTGTTGGTATTTATAGATTGTGTACACACTAGAGTGTTGGTATTTATAGATTGTGTACACACTAGAGTGTTGGTATTTAGATTGTGTACACACTAGAGTGTTGGTATTTAAATTGTGTACACCACAGGGTGTTGGTATTTAAATTGTGTACACCACAGGGTGTTGGTATTTAAATTGTGTACACCACAGAGCGTAGTATCATATACAAATCCATGACATGTCACATTATAGAGTTGGAATCAGTTGGAATCACTAAACACAATAAGAGTGTTGGTATTCGAACAGGTCTCCGTGAAAATTTGTGAATTTCATGGTCATTCCTGATCAAATGTATCATTATGATATTATTTTGTTGTTCACGATCTTTCCACGGAAACTTTGATGGTTGTATGTAGCATTGCTCTGAATGTATTAAATAATTAAAATACATACAATGAGGCGATATGAAGAGCTTTGGTGTCAGCATGGAGAATAAGTGAATCTTTACATATTTAGAAATGTTTTAAATGTTATCAATAAAAAGATGGTGATGTATTTTTTATTATTAACTTCAAGGTTCTTTGACAAGAAGAAACAGGCTGCTAAGAAGGAACAGAAGACCATTGATGCTTCAGCCAAGGTGAGCTTCACATAAATAGATTAGACATGAGGCTGTTTACACAAGTTCTCTACATCCGTTAAAATTATATATAATGGTCAAACTTTAAAACTTTTGAAAATTTCATGTATGGACAACACTTTCAGGAATATAAACGTGATTTGGTATAAATAATTGTGGTATTTTAAAATCACATAAATTGGTAAT
Source organism: Chlamys rubida (assembly GCA_032359455.1). Taxonomy (NCBI): domain Eukaryota; kingdom Metazoa; phylum Mollusca; class Bivalvia; order Pectinida; family Pectinidae; genus Chlamys; species Chlamys rubida. Next base: position 14,133 of record JAUMHH010154182.1, on the reverse strand, counting down.
ACATGTACTTGTGATATTAAATGCTGCATGATGTCTCGCCCATTAATGAGAGTACCCCGGTATATGTTTGTTTTTGTGTGGTTTAAATGCATTGCATTATATGACAGAGATAGGAATAATGTGAATTGCAGATGTATATTTATGTCCCTTTTTTACATCATTTGTTAATCTTGTACAACACTTCCTGTAAATTACACCACAGCTTTGTTATACTTTCTATCAGGCTCTTAAATCTGCCGAGAAGAAAACTAAAGAGACGCTGAAGGAGGTAGCGACAGCAGCCTCCATCAACAAGACGAGGAAGACCTACTGGTAGGGAAGCTCTCTCTACAGCATATTAAAATAAACGAAAATTGTTTTTTAATTACCAATGTTTTACTTGCCAATCCTGTTAAGGTCACTTACCTACTTACCTATGGGTAATTGAATAGGGTATATATCTACCTACCACATAAAACTTTACACACAGGTTATATCTGGGGAATGTGATACTTGCAGGTTATATCTGGGGAATGTGATACTTGCAGGTTATATCTAAGTATATATTCACAAGTTTAAGAAAGATGTAAGTTTGATATTGTATATATATTATTGCTAGTTACTATAAACAGACTTTCAGTTTCATTTATGATTTGACACGAGAAACATGTCTTAATTGAGTGTTAAACTAAAATGAATTAATTGTTAACTGAATGTACTGTCTGAGAGTTTTTACATTGTAAATAACACTGTCATTCCTATTCAGGTTTGAGAAGTTCCTGTGGTTCATCACCTCTGAAAACTTCCTGGTGATAGGCGGTCGAGATCAACAACAGAACGAGATGATTGTGAAGCGCTACCTCAAACCAGGTAAACAGATAAGGTTTATAGGTTACAAATGATACTATGTAACGAGATGATTGTGAAGAGCTACCTCAAACCAGGTAAACAGATAAGGCTTTATAGGTAACAAATGATACTATGTAACGAGATGATTGTGAAGAGCTACCTCAAACCAGGTAAACAGATAAGGCTTTATAGGTTACAAATGATACTATGTAACGAGATGATTGTGAAGCGCTACCTAAAACCAGGTAAGCAGATAAGGTTTATAGGTTGCAAATGATGCTACGAAAATAATATTGATATCGAAAGTTAATCAGATTCAATGTTCAACTTTGGTTGATGATCAGGAAATTACATGTAAATAGAAAAGATTCTGTACATGTAGGATTCTGCAATTAACAACGTTATTTTTGTATCAAGTCTATAATTGAAAATGTGCACCATGGTTGAGAGAGCCTATGCTATACTAAGTCAATATTTACTGTGAAAAGAAATGGATTGAATGAAGGCCGATAATGGTGAATATTGTATGTTCCAGGGGATCTGTACGTCCATGCTGACCTCCACGGAGCCAGTAGCTGTGTCATCAAAAACTCAACTGGTCAGTATATACATTTCTGTTGTTTAATTATACCTTGTGCTCAGTAGTATAGGTATATGGTAATTACTTCATAAGTGCGTCTGTTTATTCAGATTCTTATCATTTCTGTTGAGGATTGTGCGTTTTTACATCAATTACATTTTTTTGTATGAATGGTGTTCTTGTTCAGTTTTCAACAGTGTTTAACTAGTGAGATGGATCATTTCATTCACTGCATCATATGTTCCACTAGTTTGTAGACACATTTTTAGAAAATTTTCCAATGAAACAGAGCAATGCACACATTCTTTGTGCATATATGTCTGTGTGACAAATGATAAGCATTCAAACAGCTTTGATCTTTGAAATTTGATATGGACCACCAATATATTTCTTTCACTTAAATAAATGAAAATCTGTTTTAATTGGTTTACAGGTAATCCTGTACCTCCGAAGTCTCTCAATGAAGCAGGAAGTATGGCCATTTGTAACAGTGCAGCATGGGATGCGAAAGTTGTGACCAGTGCATGGTGGGTTTATCATGATCAGGTGTCGAAGACGGCCCCCTCTGGGGAGTATCTGACGACGGGAAGTTTTATGGTCAGAGGTAGGTTGATGTGTTATATTTAGATTTTTGTTGTAGTATGGAATGCTAGACTTAAAACATTATAAACATTTATGTAGATTTAGGTTTTACGAATGTTAGTAAGTACAAAAATAATTCAGATCCTGTCATTAACTCGAAAGATAGTTGCTGATTTATAAGTCAGTTGTACAAATTTGTTTTAAATGAAAAGAGAAAAAAATTACCTGTACGGTTGTGTTATTTAATTTTTCTTCACATTTCAGGAAAGAAAAACTATCTTCCACCATCATTTCTTGTGTATGGATTTGGGTTTGTTTTCAAGGTAAGAAAATAACAAAATCTGAAACATGTTTGAGTCTAATCAATTGCAATTGGATACATAGGTTATTATTTGATAATAAGCTCCGAACAGGGTATTGGTTGAAGGGATTAGGGTATTGGTAGAAGGGATTATATGTTTGCACTCTGTCCTTCAGTTGTTCTGTCATTATGTTACATTGGTCAGGGCGTATCTCATATCTAACCAGGTCTTGTGACCAATTAAACAGAGTTATGACCCTTTGTTGACTGTCATTTGCTTCATTTCAGCTTGAAGATGATTCCATCATTCGTCATAAAGGGGAGCGAAAAATCCGAACAACTGAAGAAGATGAGATGTCTATTATAACAGAGAGTGATATGGCCACAGATACTGCCAGCATGGCGGAGGTCAGTGACGATGACAGCAGTGACCAGGACGACACCTCACAGACAGGTGACGAGGGGCAGCAACAGGAGCTGGACACACTGGAGGAACAGGAGGAGGACACTCAGGAACAAGGCATGCAAATAGTGGAGGTTAAAGTTGAAGGGATCAAAGAGGAGGTGAAAGAGGAGGTAGAAGAAGAGAAAGAAGAGGAGTCCTCAATGTTTCCAGACACAGAAATAAGTTTGCAACACGTCAAGGGAGATAAGTGAGTTCAATAAGACACAGATATTTTCATTTCCTGTATATGATAGATATCTGGATGTCATTAACACATTGTTTTTATCAGATGGTTTCCAGGGCATGAACATTTAATCAAAATGTCATGTGTTTGTAGTCCTGAAAATTTCTTTTTGATAATGAATTTCCAGAAAAGATTATTTTGATATGGCTGCATTTCAGGTATGAACTACAGAGAGGAAGAAGTAACACCAGTGACAGTGTGGAGACTGTGGAAATATCTGTGGAGAAGGAGAAGAAGGTATTATATAACACCATCCTCTAGTGTAGCTTGTTCAGTGTGTTTGTTTTCGAGACTCAAGTTTATAGAAAAGGTCCATCTCTAGTATTACATTACATAGTGATAGACTAAATGTTAGTAGATTAAATTGTGTCATCAGTGCTTCTTGTTAAAACATACTTGGACAGGTTGTGAAGTGTAGGCAGTACTTGTAGTTCATTTACATATAATATTGACTAACCATACAGTTGTTTTTTGCAGCCTGTGATACCAACAGTTGTACGACTGTCAGCTAAGCAAAGAAGGTCAGTTTTCTTCTTAATTTCAAATTTTGTCAAACGCAGTATCTCACCAATGACTAGATTGATGTAAAATAATTCTTGATTTGATTTTCTAAAATAAGTGAAACCTTCCTCTTTGATTTGATATTGGATTTAGACAGGATTTGATATGAATTCAATGTTCCCTGCTTAAACAAGTCCTAAAACAGTAGTTTTACCTCCAGGGACCTGAAGAAAGCCAAGAAAGCTGCACAACAGCCCCAGGAAGATGAGGAGGACAGTGTATCGTGGCTCAGTCAAGGTCAAGGTCAAAAGGAAGGTCAAGGACATCAACAGCAGCTGGATCAGCAGAAACAGCAGCAGAAAGCCATTGAAGAAAGATTGTCTGTCACCCCGGAAGAACAAAACGTAATGTTTAAAACAGTAACTAATCATTTATAATTATTATATAAAAGCTGCACAATACAGTATTACATTGTCTACTTTGAAATTAAACATCTGTATGTTTTCATGTTTAAACAATTTTTTTTTTCTGATTTTCGATTTTGATATATCAGTGCTTTACTTTATATGTGATATACTAGTGCTATACTTTATATGTGATAAATCTGTATATCATTTCTTTTCTTCTGTTCAAATATAGGATTCAGATGATGCAAAACTACACCAACCCGAAAACAAACAGATTCAAGAGCAGCAGACACAAGCAAAACGAGGCCAGAAGGTCAGTGTGATCAATTAAAACAATTGTAAATTTAAACTAGTTGCTTGTTGTAACATTACATCAAAAGATTGCATTGTAACTTACGGTATATGGAATATTGTTATGGAGCATTGTATGAGGTAACAATTATACTGCCAATCTCTTACACTGACACATGCTAAACAGGGTCATTTGTCACAGAAGAGGACGTTTGTATGATTGCTGTAATTTTGAATACAAATTTCACAAAAAGTATGTATTAAATGGGTAATTGACCATGACTTATAGTCATAGTTTTATTCTTTTAATTCTGACTGAATAGAACTAACATGGATTGTTATTCATTTTATTCATATCAATTGTTTTTTTTGTGAACAATTTGTGTCCCACTAAATAATGATATTAATGCATGTCTGAGTATAACAATTGTTATACATACAGTAAAACCTTGTTATACTGCCACCATTTGTTCAGAGAATTTAAGGTGTTATAAAGGAGTTTGGTGATAAATTGAGGGAATCACTATTAAAAAAAACCCAGAAAAGGGGACATTAAAGTATGTTGATGGTAAACAAAGTGGCAAATGAAACAAGGGGCATTATATCATAGTACATAGTAGCCGTTTGGTTCATCTTCTGTTGTATAAATAACATTGATTTACAAATTCTATCCATTTTTATGCAAAGATAGTTAGCTTCATTTGTGTTTTGTTGTTTCAGGGTAAATTGAAGAAGATGAAAGAAAGGTATGCAGATCAAGATGAAGAGGAGAGGCAGCAAAAGATGGATATTTTAGCGGTAAGAGATTAATATTATGATCTCAGCCTAGGGTATTAAACTTAAAAATATGCCAAGTTTCTTGTATTAAAGATAAAAGGAATGATTCCAACAAAAAATGGAATCTTACACCAGAAAGAAGAATAAGTACAGTACTTTCCACTTAATATCAAATCGTATAATGTCAATTTTCGGTTAATACCATTTTTTATCATTTTCCATCTGTAAATGTAATTTCAGGAGACATTCAATGAAAATTATAAATTTTATTATGACAATAGTTAAATGTGATTATTGATGTCAATAGTCTGCTGGTTCTAAAAAAGAAGATAAAAAGAAGAAAGGGAAGAAGGGAAAAGGAGGCGAGTCTGATGCATCACGACCTCAGAGTGCCAAACAGCAGCTACAGCAACAGAAGAAAAAAGGCCTCCCTCGTGGAGTAGATGTCATTCTACAGCCCACCGCAAATCTCATCATAGAAGGTAACCTATCAAAGCTACTACAACTAGCTATAGTTAGCTACACTTAATAACGATGTATACATCTTAAAATACATTATCCAGTCAGAAATGTTCTAGGATATCCGAAGAATATTTCAATAGTAAATTAATGATAAAATTATTATTTTACAATCAAAAAGTCAGATTATAATTAATATTGTCATTAATCAAAATATTATTTACTGTTTTTATTTCCAGATGCTACTGGAATAACAGAAGACAAAAAAGCTGATCAAGAGATTGAGGGAGTTCCAGGAAACAGTCAGGTAACTGAAATGGTTTCATAAAAATAATGACGAATCCAATAGTTTGCCCAATATTACAGTCCGAATGAAGTGTAGGAAGGTGGATAGTAGTCACTTTGGTGTGTTTGTCTGAATGTTCCTATAGGCTCTTGTCCAGGCCTGCAGAAGTATAACGATAACATGTTGTACACAAAACAATGGTTTATACCGAAAGGTTGATATCACAAAAAGTCAATATGGGGTCAAAGGTCACAATACGACAATGTTTGTACAGGGCATAACTTTAGAACTGCTGAACATTAAGTGAGGAAAATTTATAGATATGTATATTTAACAATTACGACAAGTTGGTGTGTCATGTTTCATACACAGGTCAATACATGTACTTTGAATGTCAAGGTCACAGCAAAGAGGCAAGAGGTAGATTGCTGCAATGTTTGTATAGAGACTAACTAAAAGACTGCTGAACACTACTATTAACTTCATAGATAATTGTATATATGCATATGATTCATCTTTAGAACTACTAAACAATAACATTAAACTTCATTGATCTATGATGTGTTGCTTATATCACCAGGGTTCATACCCACAAGGTCAAGGTCACAGCAAGATGTTAAATCACTGAAATGCTTTTTGCCTGGCATTTATGATTCAAAAAGTTTAGAACAGCTGAACATTATTTTATGAATAAATAAGTGTAGTATGTCGTGTATCACACACACAGTTAAACCACATTTGCAGGTCCTCCAGGATTGATACCTGAAATTGTTACATTTATAAACGGTCAAACCGGTTGTTCTGCATAAACAAACAAGCACCAGATATGTCAAAGTAAAATAACTGCAATCTTTTTCTTATTTCTTTTTCAAAAGTGTCATGTAGTTATGTAAAACTTTTTCATTTATAGGAGGATAAGATTGATGACAAGGGAGAGGATGATACACCACATGTAGCAGATGTAAGTTAACTCAGGAATGGGGAATGACAATTAAATGTGTTAATTTCTGGCAATCTTAACTTCCTCCTTCAAACTCTTTGCTGCATTCATTCCTTCTATGCAATGTGACAAGTTTTTGCACGGTAAACATTTACCAACAGTGTTATTACTAGTGTTTTCATTCCCTTTAACTGCATGGAAATAGGTTGCAGGGGACCCAAAAGTTAACAAAGATATGTCCGATATCTATTTTGTATGTGATGTCAAGATAATGACCTGATTGAGGATTCTGTATACTTACTACCAGTTACAAACTTCAGTAAGTGGAACATCATATGTATGTATGACTTATGTTTACAGGATCTTCAGATGTTAGACTCCCTTACTGGAATACCAGTCACAGAGGATGAGCTTCTTTACGCCATTCCTGTGTGTGCACCTTACAATTGTTTGGTCAACTACAAGTAAGTCTCCTCACAGCAACATGTATTTAGTACCAAACAAGTTGAATGTACTCCTCAGGAGTGAATAGGGTACAGTCGTACAGTAAATGATGCTAGCAGCTAGTGTTGCTGATGTCATTCTTCTGTTTGGTAAATATAAATAAAGAACAGATTTCTGTATTCTGATGAACTTTCTGTTTGTACTTTAAAAAGATAAAATTGCATTTGATTAACAATGTTACCTTGAAAATTAAAATGGAAAGGTTTTGACCTGTTTTACGCACCAATGTCTCCAGCCATATAACCGAGTTTCATATTGTTTGCAGATACAAAGTAAAACTTACGCCAGGTTCAACGAAGCGAGGGAAAGGTAAGTTATTAACAGTTGAGGCGAGTGTGGAGTTATACATAAATATGTACTACAATACATAAATATGTACTACATATGTGAAACAGACTATAGTAGGCGTTATGCATTCTGATATGGACTATAGCGACAGTATTGGGTGGGGATTCTCCAAGATGGCTCCAATGTAACAACATGTGCTATGTGTGTGTTTACAATTGTAATACAGTTTGTCAGACAATGCCTGGGTCTGAATCGTCTGTACAACAACATAACATGGCGTCAGAACGTGGTCTTTGTTGGAATAGCGGTAAGAGGTTACCACCACAGTGATACAGACTGTAAATTAATGTGATTTTCATATGGTACTTTGAGACGCTGTCTCGCCACGTGGTTTAGCTCAACCCACATGTCAGTCGGAGGATAATATATCTACAGGTACTGATCAGAATTTCATCGAAATGGCCACGTACCAGGTACAACCCCCAGAGAACTTTACGTTTGCTAAACCCAATGAATGGCCCAAGTGGCTGAAGCGGTTTGAACGGTTCAGGATAGCGGCAGGACTAGGTGCTAAAGAAGGCCCAGTCCAAGTGAATACTATCTAGGCAATGGGAGGAGAGGCCGAGGATATCATTAAATTATTCAGATTGTATGTCGGTTGTGGAAACCTTAATGATAAATATTTCATAACACAACGAAATACGATTTTTGAAAGAGCTAGATTTAACCACAGATGGCAGGATGAGGGCGAGACTGCAGAGAATTTCATCATGGCATTGTATTCACTTGTCGAACACTGTGAGTATGGAAATCTGAAATCCGAGATGATACGAAATCATATAGTTGTTGGCATTCGCGACAGTTGTTTATCGGAGAAACTCCAGCTCGATGCCACGCATACCCTGGAAAAGGCTGTTAATAAGGTACGACAGTCTGAAGCAGTTAAAAAGCAGCAGTCGGTTGTAAGGGACAGAGATACTACAGCAAGTGGTAGCCAGGCAGGCAACAGTGTAGATGCAGTAGTTCACAATGGTCCTAAACACAAATTGCCAGGAAACCGGAAGTCAGTTGAGAACCGGAAGTCGTTTGAGAACTGGAAATCGTTCGAGAACCGGAAGTTGTCAGAGACCTAGAAGTCATTTGACACTCAGTCCAAGTCAAACCCAGAATGTCACAAATGTGGGTTCCGGCATAGGAAGGAAAGTTGCCCGGCTAAGGATGCTGAATGCAGGAAATGTCACAAGAAGGGACACTATGCAAAAGAAGTGTCGGTGAAATACACACAAATAGCTTTCTCGGAGCTGTTGAGAGTGAGGAAACTCAAGAACACTAGCCATGGACCATAGACTTGGTAGTACAGACAGAACAGTACACCGGTCTGTTTTAAGATTGACACTGGGGCTGATGTTACGGCTATACCCAAGAACGTTTTTCAACAAATGGGTCAGAAATAACAACACTCAACAAGGATTCTATTGGGTAGGCCAGCTATTGAAAAGCTTAATCTTGTGAAAACGATAGCTTCAGTACAGTCAACAGGGAGTATTAAGGAAAAATATCCAAAACTGTTCAGCGGACTTGGTAAACTCAAAGGGGATTATACGATTAAACTCCGCGACGACGCCACACCATCTGCTCTCACTTCACCCAGGCGTGTAGCATTGCCACTTATGGACAAGGTCAAGGACGAACTTGCTAGGATGGAGGGCTTAGGGGTTATCTCCCCTGTTGAGGAGCCAACTGATTGGTGCTCAGGACTGGTTGTGGTACCAAAAAAAGATGGAACTGTCCGTATGTGTGTGGATCTGACACAGCTGAACAAATCGGTTCACAGGGAGCACCTACAACTCCCAAGCGTAGAACACCACAGCCAGTTTCCATCAAAACTTATCAGAAATGAATACATAAGGGGTATCACTTACAAAGTTTATTGGGTGGGGTGGGGGGTAGAAGGCAAAGTTTATTGGGTGGGGTGGGGGTAGGAGGGCTTCTCTTATAATTGGTAATAATGAAATCTTTAAATCTTATCTTACCTAAGGGGGTCACAGAAAAGTGCCTCCCAGCTAATATTCATTTATGGAATAACTCTCACATGGAAGACTAGAAAACTGAACTTTCAGTGATTGTTACAATTAATGTGTACTTACAAATTCATGATATTTAACTGAAAATTGAGTTTCAATTGAAGTGATGTATTAGATTAAACGACTGATGTATTGTACCTAGTAAACATGTATGTCATTATTTCTTTTCAGCTTCAAAGACGGCTCTGAATATGTTTCTACATGACAAGGCAGCAACAAGTCGGGAAAAGGATCTAATGAGAATATTGAAAGTGAGTAATGAAAAGCCTAGTACTTGTAAAAAATCATCTGTTGGGATTAAAAAGAGGGGTCAATATAGACGAATGTTTTTAGTTTGTTACTTACCAAGGTAGTTAAAACAAATACTTGTTTCTTTGCAACCCTATATTACCAAAGTGTTTCAAGTTATTAAAAAGCAATATGATGAAAAGTTATTTGCATTTACTAGTGAATGTGTAATTTTGTCGGGAGAGTATTATTTATTAAAACATACAAGTGAATTTGATTAATATGAAGCAAATTCATGTAAAGGCAGAGTTTGTGGTGTTATTTTCCCATGTGGTTTGAGATGCTTCACCCTTTAAACGTGTTTGACATTGTGACTTGTGCTTTACAGGATATTGATCAAAGTCGCAACATTCCAGGAAAAGTTAAGGTGTCTGCACCCAATCTTCACAGGAACAAGAAGAAGAAGTGACCAGAAAACAGACAAAAGGCTTATTTGTACATTAAGTTAGTGAAATGGATCTGGACTGATGTTGTCAGGAATGATCGGTGTGTGATCCCTCGCCTCTGTAAACCCGCGGGTTGTGTTATACATAATTATCTAGAAGATGTCTTAAAGTTTTGTTTTAAATGTACTTAACATTTTCTTCTAGAAGATTTTGATAATGTTAATTGAGTAAATATTTATTGTGGTTAAATTACATTTGACAATAAATGTAAGTTATAATATGATGGATTGTGATATCACAAGAGTAACTTACATCTTTGAGACTTTAGGACTGTAGCAACTAAACACAATGATAGCTCACCAGGGATAGAGTTATGAATCATAAAGGAAGTAGGGATGGATAAGAGAGTTATTAATTTAAACAGAGACTGAATACAAGTAAAGTGCATTGTAAACAGAGACTGAATACAAGTAAAGAGCATTGTAAACAGAGACTATCAGACAACATGGACTGAGTTTGGCCACTAAGTTACTGCATCATCAGCAGAGTTTGATGTGATATGAGCTTGTTGTTACAACAAAGACTGAGGGATCGTGTATTAGAGATTACTACAGAGTTGTGTATTGTGAACAGAGTTTGATGGATTATGAAATCTTTGATGGACTTATGGCTTGTAAGGTGGTGATGTAACAACGGGGTCTGATCGATTGTAAACTAGTTATATGATTATAACAGATCTAGAGCATCAGAGATTTATTGAAAATGTTAATATAATGTACAGTGAAATGTTAATGTATTATGAGGTTTTCATTACTGAAAATTTAAAGGCTGCTTTTTTAACTGTAAGTGCTAGTCAATAAAATTTATATTTCAACTGACGATGGTTACTATTTAAAACATCTGACATGAAGAAATGTTTAATGTTCAATTTTCATTACTGCTGCATATGCAGGTTATGTATGCATCCACATATTGAGGCCAGAATTTTTTTAATGCTAAATTGATCATGTTTCGCCTTTCGCATGGGAAGTTGAACTGGACACTGAAGATGTTCAGATGTGATTGTATTAAATGTCTGGTAGGATATACAAAGACTGTGATAAACAGGCTCGTTACATTGTAAGATATTAAAGAAACATCTTTGGTCGTTTATAAGTTTTTTTTTTTTTTTTTTAATTATTTATGACATTGCTGCAGTGAATATGTTACAATATATATTATCCCCTATCCTATTCAGAAGGACTAAGATGAGCTATAGGTAGAACCTGGTACGATACTGTGGTAGTTGTCGTCTTTTACTTTTACAACTTCATTTTAAGAACCATAGGACTTTCTTGAGGACCAAAGGACATCAGTTCATGATATTGGGTTCATAGCTTACTTCAAATGATCTTGACCAACATTCAAGTTCAAAGGGGCCAAAATGTGCAATTCTTTACATCTTCTAATAAACTAGGAGACCTAAATGTGTGTACATCAGTGCTATTTGGTCAGTGAGATGAATTTCTATCAATTTTAAGATTAATTAATTTGACCTACATTTCTACAAGCTGATTTCAAGTTAACAGGTAAATTAGCTACATGTATTAATCTATTGTTGTTATAGAAGTTGACCCATTAACTGATACAATTTACAAAAAAGGAAGATTTTTGAAATTTAAGACACCGTGAAAGGATCTTTATCAAATCTACAAAAGATGATCTTTTACCTTCTTGGCTCTTCAATTGCCTTACAGGTACTCACACATACCATTACCCAGTCCCGTGTTGGAAATCCTCAACGGGAATGCCGAATCTTGTACATAAACATCAGCCTCATAATGATGTATGTTATTGGCCACTATATGGCAAATGTTACTGTATAAGAATTGCATATCAATATATGCAAAAAATTGTACACATTGCTGGTTTTTTTCGGTACAACAATCTACATACAAAATTCAGTAATTATTTTTAAAAGAACAAGCAATACAGTGACTGATTTTCAACAAACTGTATTTAATAATTACTAGAAACAATGTAAAGTGCACTTCAGGTTGTAAATAAATTGTAATGAAATAAGTCAATAATATTCAATTATAGCCTTTGGCTGAGGTCGATACCTGGATTTATCGACCCGAGAAAAGATATATTAACAGAGGACGCACAATCTGAAAAAAATCACAGCAAAAATCTATGGAAGCAGGACGATGCATTTGTTTGGAGTCACGTCATAATTCTATTTTTAGAAACACCCAGTCCTTCAACAAAAAACACGTGCTCCAAGTCAATATCGGTTTTTATTGGTGGACACGTGATGCACTCCTGGCCAATCACTTGTCGGGAATAATATGAAAAAATAATAAACCAGTATAAAGTCAATAGTAAGTAAAGATAAATGGTGTGTCCAATGATGGTGGACAGGTTATTGTAATCTCAGGTCCGAAATGTTACACTCGGTAGGCAAGACAGTACATGGTACATTCGTAAGACAAAGGGAGGTAACTTGTATTGGTGGTAGGCAAGACAAAGGGAGGTAACCTGTATAGGTTTGAAGTCCTCGTAACAGCTCAGGACTGCCATGGAAGACGAACACAATACAATGCTATATATGTGTATTATTATTATGTGTAAAAGATATCCAATGGACAAACCGGTACAGTTCCAGGTAAATATTTGTGTATAGGATGTGATGTTCCATAGAAGTGAGGTACAGTATACAAATAAAACGTTCTTAAAAAACACAGATGAGATCTACATTTTCGTAGTCTTAAATAGCAAAACTGTTGATAACAAGAGGCCCATGGGCCTTCACAGGTCAGGTGACATAAAACAAATTAATTGAGCATGATTGAAATCTACTGAATACCGACTAGTGAGATGTAAAAGTGTTAAAAGTTGCCAGGTTAATCCCTGGGAAAGATAACACAGATTCTGGAGGAAACAAATCATATCTTTGAACAACAATGCAATGTTGCTATATATGTATTATTTACAGCACTCGAATGTTGCGTTGAAAAATAAATGGCAACTGTCAACGACATCTCTTCAGCCACTCATACTTACATGTATCATTTCACATACAAACACACTAAAGGAAGGTTACTTTTCTAACTACTATCATGAGATTAACAACATAAGGTATATATAAGTTGAAGATGTGTTTTAGACAAATGCTATCGTAAGATTAATAATATGAGGATTAACTAAAAGCCAGTCAATGCAACCCAAGTTAAAAGAAACTTTCACCAAAACATGCAGTTGAAATTCTATTTATGACAGGGCAAGGTTCCTGTTACACGTTCACAAACGGACGACACTATCATCTAGTTGTTACCATCCCAAGAGGAGAAGATAATTATAATTCAAATATTTAACAAAATATTTTATGATCTTTAAGATAAATATGCCCACTGGTCTTAACTGTCATTTCATTGTCACATTGTTGTAGTGTATAAAACAAAACAGTACATGAAATGCAGCGTTGCCACTTCAGTATCACAGAAGGATGTTTGGGTGTGCCCAACGTTAACAGATACAGTAGAAACATTAGCCATTAGAAAAGTTATAAAAGGCTGATTACTAAATATGCTTTACAACATCACCACTAAGCCTTATGACATTTAATAAAACTTCTTTATATTAAACTATTTTACCTCTGAACATGAATAAATTAACTTGGTCATTATTTGAACAATTTTAAATACAGACCTACATTCCAGCTAAATACCATGTGCTAAATATGATGGCCCTTTGCTTTACCCTGTGACCTCGAATAAAGGATAAAGAGTCGATACGCACCCGAGGATAGTGACATAATCATAATAATTCGAGGTTCTTATATATACCGCTTTAACACAACCTAGTTCGTAGGTCGTCTCAAAGTGGTTCACAAATTATTATCCGTGGTTATATGGCCTTTGCAACCAGCCAATACCTTTCTCAACTCCCTGGGGAGCATAC
>JAUMHH010154171.1:0-18745 GCA_032359455.1 Chlamys rubida | reverse complement strand
AAGCCCTAGCGGGCTTCATGCAATATGGATGTAACAGATTTTCGTTCATTAAGGCATGCATGTTAACAAAATGCCGTACAATCCCTATATGACACTATAATAAACAAAATTGACTTAACTTGACTGTAATCACGTGACTTCATAACTATGCAGCGCCAAAATCATTGACAAAGTATCACAAATAATACAATAATACCGCCATTCGCCCCATGACGTCAGAATAAAGTTACTTATATATAACCTAATGGCAGTTTGATGATGCATTGCAGTCGGTAGAAATGACGTAATGATATCAGGGCTTCGCCTAGACCATGTATATGTTTATGCATTAATACATCCTCGATGTCCCAGCGGATATTTTTTCTGGAATATGCCATGACAACATCGAAGTCTAAATGTTCACCACCTTGTCACTGAGACAAGGAGACTCAAAAACCACACGGTAGCGTAACGGTAAAATTGATCAGCTTTGAAGTCGGGTGTCGCTCCTATGTAATCTTCAAAGAGCAGGTATCAGCCTAGCGTTTTGTCATTTTATTTCTACCTAGGATCAATCAAATAGCTATCACCGTGCCTTCAATTTTTTTGACATTTTCCAGAGGTGCGAGAGCGTAAGTGGGCTTCAACCCTTGAGTATATCGAAGGGCCTGTTCGTTTAAGCGGAACAACCGGTTTGACAGTTTATAAATGTAAAAATTTCGGGTATAAATCCTGGCGGACCTGCAAATGTTATGCAGGTCTTGCAAGGCTTTGTAAAGGCTCACCTTAAAGCAGCATCCGATTACTAGGTCCGACCTTATTTAATAAACGAACAACTGTGGTCCGACCGGTTTCGCCGTGTAAACGATAACGGCCGAGTATGACATTTACAAGGACAACATTTGAATGTTTGGTGGTCGTCATAGAAAAAAAAAATCTGCGAATGTTCATATACGTTCTCGGCAATGCAAACAAATGGTAATTTATTTATTTCATTCCAGGTGAGAATTATGCAAATTTTCCCTAATATTCTTAATTTGGTTTGTTAGAACCTTGGTAAAATTAAAGTTTTTCCACTGCTGTCATGAATCCAGTATGACATGGATGTAAACGCATTTGAGATATTATTTATAGGTATCAGGTTTCTAGAATTTTATGATGAGACATGAAAGCGCGAGTTTAGCAAAGCTGCGAACTTTTAAATGAACTAAAATACTTTTTTTTTCAACCTGAGTACCTCATATCGAACCGTGCGCAAATCAATAATTTTCCACAGAACATCAATTATAGAAATGTCTTTTCATTAAGACATGCATGCATTTTTGATTTATCAATTCAGTGCGATAACACTAGCGCTGTAGAGTCCACATCATGAGCGGACACTGTCGTCATACAAAATTCACTCTAAAGGAGCCATGAAAGCAAAGACAAACCATTTACAGTGTTAAGTTTGGGATTGGACAAGATAATACATTGTTCTATCGATGCATAGACCATAAACCTAAATGCACGCTTTACATAAACATTAAACAGATTCGCAGCGGTTTATGTAGAGAGTGCACTTCGGTTTTCAATCGGTGTCCGATCATCATATTTTAATTCTTAAAATTAAAAATTCTAAAGAAAAGCTTTTATTGCACAAAATATTTGTCATTGTCATTTACAACAAAAATATCTCCTATATGAATGGCGTAATGATTTTTATGCTGATCCATTAAACGCCGTGTTTTAAATCCCCATTCTTGTTGAGCCGGAGATTTTGACAGTCTCATTTTATGTGCTCTCTAAAATACTGGCGATTATGAGGTCATATATAGATTTTCTCTAGCCGTCGGGAGTTTTTCCATGTCATCTGTATCGAGTATAATACTCAATTTTCCGATGTCAAAAGATGTTTTACAGACAATTATTCAAGTGTGACAGTTAACTTCTTTTTAAGTACTTTTTTGTATGATGTCTTGAAAATATGTTCTCATTTTATCGGTCACTTGATGACTGTAAACAAAAGAAAAAGAAAAAAAACAATGAAAAAACCTTGTTTAAAACAATATTAAATTATTTATTTTAAGAAATGGGCGGCAGAACTATCGCGTAAAATTAGAAATTGAAATTATTTTGATCATTTACGTCAGCAAACTCCCGGATAAACTAGACAGTTAAGCCATCCCTACAATCAACAAGGTCACTTGAATAAGACCATTGAAACTCGATCAACTCTTTATTCTTAAGAATGACAATTATTTTCATATAATCTAATTTTGAAAAAAATGTCGAAATTATAACGGCGTAAAGAATATGATAGTAGATGTCCTAAATCGGTCGGAGGACATTGACCATCCAACATATATATATATATATATATAACAACGGTTGCATGTGTATTGCAAAGCGCTTCACCAGTGATAAATCAATCTGGTAGCTATTCATAAATGGTTTCAATAAAAAAAATCAATATACACCACAGGGTAATTATGATTTGTGATATCGGTTTATAATTCACCGTGCCCGAGTTGCCCATACACGATTAACTCATTCGGTCTTGTCTACTGTCGAATTCATTCATAAAATCGACGTTATGATTAAAGGGTCCGCCGAGTTGTCTAACTGGCGATTGTATGAATGATTTGTATGAATGACTGCCGCGACGTGATACCAGAACCATTTGCTTCACTTGTATGTGGCGGTGCGTGGGTGTTCGGCAGGTTAACAGCAAGCTAATATGCGATTGGCTGTTCCATCTCATCAACGTTATCCATGAACTAGCTCGTAAATTGACACAAAGTATCAGACCTGCTTAGATATAGATTGGGCTGGGAATTGTACAAAGAACAAGTCAATAGACAAACTAGATTTGCTATTGTGAAGTGCCATTCATAAGCTTCTGTCGATGTTAGTAAAAGTCTAAGCCGATAAGAACTTCAGCAACGCTGTACGTCCAAGAGCAACTTCCGGTTCTATTTTCATCAAAATGGCTGATGTTAATCAACAGGGAGTCTGGAAATCCAGCCGGGAATTCATTAATATCCATTCATACCGAATAATTGGAGAGTAATTGACCGTTAAATCAATCTTACTATAAACAAAACGACAGGATTCGAAACTAATTAACAATACTCTGTCAATAACGGCTTCCCTATTTTTGGGGAAAAAATCTATGTTTACACGACTGCGATCGAAATATTGACAGAATTCACATGGAGAAACGTCCGTTTCCTTATAGTGTTTGGATATTTATAAAAATGGACCGAGACAACCGACAATACGTTTGAGTAAAGTCAACCCTGGTTTCTAAAAAAAGAAAGGTTGATATACTGATTGATAAGATAGTTACTGTAATCTACTAGTACATCCATTGATTCGAACACAACGGTAGGTCACGCAAAAAGCACACGTGACCAGGTGATATAAACTGGGTCATACAGTCAAATTGTCTTATGGGAGCACCTCTGCTATGAAACCCACTTCGTTAAGAGCCCACTTTTAATTTCCCCTATTGCAGTAATTGCATTGCGTATTGAGCCCGAGTAATTAAAGAGACAACTTATGTTAAAATACCACTATTAAGACTTCCAAATGGTGATCTCTTAATACAGAATTGACTGTATTTTGATGTTAAAAGAAACAAAACTTTAAGAGAAATAAAATCGAGGAAAGGACATCTTAAAAGTTCCTAAATGAATAATAATCAAGTACATACATGTTATACATATTCATATTTTAAAGACGAAAAAGAAGGAAGTGAACCAATGAAGTACAGACAAAAAAGGAAAGGCAAGGTCTCGATCCAGGATCATCTGTCTGAGATGATTGAATCTCCCTACATTTTTTGTGGGTCATAAAATGCAGTTATTTTGGTTTCCCACAGTTTCTGTTGTCAGATTTTTCCTTTTTATTTATATTCCTCGGTTCTTTTTTTGTCTGTCCTTTTGTTTTTGTGTCCCCTTAATTCCTTTTGTTGTTCATGGATAACGTTGATGAGATGGAACAGCCAATCGCATATTAGCTTGCTGTTAACCTGCCGAACACCCACGCACCGCCACATACAAGTGAAGCAAATGGTTCTGGTATCACGTCGCGGCAGTCATTCATACAAATCATTCATACAATCGCCAGTTCCCCAGTTCATTTCGTTGTTTCTGCTTTTGTTTTGTTTTCTGTTCAGTTCCTTTTGTTGTTTGGTGTTTTTCTTTGTTTTTGATGTCTCCTTAGTTCCCTTTGTTGTATTTCCTTTTCTGGTATATCCTCAGTCTTTTTGTGTTTTTTTGTTTGTTTTGGTGACCCTGTATTCCTTTTCTTTTGGTGTCAAATCAGTTCACCTTGTTATCTTTTCGAACCAGATTCTATTACGTTACATGTAGTTCCTTGATTTTGATCGAAAGAGGCATTTTGAAGAAAACTACCCTATGTGTCCTTTGATTTTTGTCAAATTTTGAGTACGTTCAGTTGCGATATTACCTATTAGCAGTCACTTAAAAACATCTGCTGACTCCATCACAAAATCTTGTCAAGCTAAGCATACTTTTGTAAATGGGTTAAGCGATACGGGGACTGATCTTTAGCTGTTTTTGACAAACGAATTTACGTACATCTGTACTATACATTTTTAAACATAACTCTGACCTTGAACGCAATTCTGGACGTGGTCGTCACTGCACACGTATATATACCTCCTTATTTGGTCATAACTGCAAGCTTCTAGAGAGTCCAAATCACGTGACTACAATTAAACGAGATATCAACTCTGATAATTGACCCCAATGATGAAATGGATAAACAAGTTATCAGAGTTATTTGATATGAACGTTATCACTGATACCTTTCACATCATAAAATGACTTCAAAGAATGGCCCTTGCTAAGTGTTTGCTTGTGTTTGATGTCTTCTTTCATGGTCCATATCACATCATTTCGCCATAACGCTTCATTTACAAATAAAGCTCATTTGTGATATTCAGCCACTACTTTATGTTATGCGCACCAGTGCTGTTCAGTTTGTATTCTTTGGCAAGGCCAGTCCACCGAGACCATAGCAGCACGCGCGTGATCACGCATGCAGAAAACCCTCCCATACTAGTCAGTCATGTGTGACTATTTAATTGTTCGGGGGAGGTCATTTGCAGGACAAAAAGGCATTTGTAAACAAAACAAAGATCTTCTTTTTGTTACTATTGCATGCCCATGAAGGATAACGCGTGGCTATCTGATGGCAATGGGAAGGTCGTCTGTATTGTTGCAAAGTATTCATAAACAAAACAAAACCTTTCTTTTCTGTTTATATTGCATGCCATATGCCATCAATTGAACAACAACAATATTTAGAACCCAGTAGCCGTTGGGTTTTGGTTAATAATTGGTGTATATATATATCAATATTATCATTAATCTGATTGTTTGCTTTCTATTTTTGTTCATTTATTTACCTGTTTTTTTTTGACATTGTATATTTGATCCCTGATTTACTGACTTGATAGATAATAATGAAAACAAAGATATTTTGTATGTTATATAACCATAAGTTTTCTCGCTTCACTTTATATCGGTGACTTATGTATTAGATTGTAACCATTTGGTGACCGGACCAAGGTATAACTTGTCAATCTTTTTGATTTTCGGAGGTTGCAGCAACTTTGGTGTATCTTTTAAAATATATAGGAAAATATAATTTGTTTCTCTTTTTTTTCTCTTTCCAAAAAAGTGACAGAATTATGTCGTACATTTAGCATTGACCTATGTATGTAATATGTACATGTATGTACTATGTACATTTCTCTGATATAACGATATCAGTCTGTTCTACTTTAGATAGTGAAGACAACAGGAACCTGTAACTGTTTGTTTGGTTTTTGCACACAGAATTGTTGATGCTTAACATCAATCTTTTTCAAGGAGATCATGCTGGCGATCATAAAGCCCGAAGTTTTCATAAAGCTGCTTCTTTCGAAACCATATCGGGTAAGTTTGTCCGTAAGCAGGTAAAAAGCTATCACGAAAATCCTGATACTCGGACCAAACTTTTGAAAATCGACTTTGATCGCAGAAACACAGATGTTGCTATTACGAAAGGGAATATTCACGATAGTTAAATCGAAATCGCTCTGCTAATTGTACAGCATAGCCCGTGCTGGTTCAGAGAAATAATAGGCATGCTGTATACCACTGTATGATCATAAGAGGCAACTACAGTGCCCCACCTTGCACCATCGGGTTTTTCGTCTGTGTCGTCTTCTACTGAGAAGAGACCAACATTCACCTTCTGCCACACTTATATCACTTTGGATATTCATTTCCCATCTTTTCTATTTCTCTTTCTATCAATTCTGTTTTTCCTCTTGCATTATTCCCAGGCACCCGTCTTCATATTACTCTGGCTGTTGCGAGGACGTTTGACCCCAATCGAAAAAGGACCAACATCGTGAATATAACAAATACGTCACGTTTCCTAACATCATATGGAAATTTAATGTTTTTAATCAGTACTTGAATGAAACAATTTTCTTAAGAACAGTTGCAAAAGGCTTGTACTACTTTAGTAAGAGGCAATATATAGGATACAGGCAATTCGTTGGTGGTGGCTATGTATGGTATCACGGATCTACTAAGCACCAAAGTCCTTGGCAATACAAGGAATCAATGCAAAACTAGAACAACAGTATAGACATAATGCGAAATCGAATGTTTCGCAAGCGGTAATGTTTCTCGTGCGTTATTTTCCTCTTTTTATATAATGAAGATAGTCACATCAATCTTAATGTTGCAATAAACACAAGGTGTATGTAAACAATAAAATAATATGTTAATAAAATAACATGTTTTAGTTTCTTGTATAGAGAGAATTTTCATGAAACACATGAAACATAGTATACCTGTTTGACGTCACCAATGACAAGTGTATATCGTATGAATAAAAAGATAAGCGTGCTCGTTAATTGTTTGAAAATGAGATGATTTATCTTCAGTAACAAAAAAAGTCGTGTTGCTTTTATTACCTACATGTAACTATAACTGTTCCACATATAATTTGTACATTGTACAAAGATTTCTGTGTGAAAAGGGATGACGCACGATCATTAATGATTGTCACATTAGGTTAACTCTCTAACAAAAATTATGCCAAAATTACAATACCATAGCATCATATTTAGAACTGCAAATATTTGCCCGATTTTTCGTTTCTTATAACAAGTCTCGAATTCACATTAACGACGTTCACTGTTTACGGTTTAGAAAGCACAAATGAATACGTAAAGTGGAGCCGGTAATGAGAAAAAATAGAGATCAATACATTTCCCCTTTTACGAAAACATCAGATATCATAAATATTTTTATTGTTACATATCTAAATGAAACAGGTCATGTTACATTGAAAATGTCCTTGTAATGTACGTCATACAGGCGAAATGGCGTGGAGGAGCTTACCTTTAAATGCAATATATTTAAGTTGATGTTTAATCACTCAATTATAATAACATCAAAAGCAATAAGGTTTCAGATACCTATTATTAAATCAATGATCACCATTCGGTGTTTATTATAATAGTAGGTATTAACTGTCGTCCGTGGCTGTCATTGTCTGCCGACATCAAAAGTTGTTGTTGACCCACTTGAACACTTTGCGTTGACGGAGTGAATACAGAAAATTATATACTTTACAATCGGAAACACAATGCAATAACGGAAGTGTGTCAAGGTAGCAGTTTATATAATAACTAATATAAGTATAAGCTTTACAAAGCAAAATAATAAAGGCGCGGTCCAAATGATTCGAGGCGAGGTCATTTTGCTTTAAAGTAATGGAATCGTAGACGCAAAACAATATCAAAGCGTCAACACATAAGGATTTGGAACTAACCTTAAGTGCCAAGGGACAATTTGCAACTTGATTGTATGTAAATAAGAAATCCTTAACTCAAGTAAGTATAAATAATGAAAATAGTTTTACAACAATTTCGGATTTTTTTATTTTTTTTTTAAATTGATCACAAACACATGTTTACAGTTTGTTAGTTGATTTGCCGGTATGGACTGCCATGGTTAACACACATATGTAAAGTGCGTCTTGGAATATGCATGTAAGCATAGGCAGTGCATACCGGCAAGACAACTAAAGCAAAACTGTTTAATTTCTATATACATTGATGCATAGCATTAAAATATAGAAAATTGATACAACTAGCTACCCACCACAAGAGCGATTATATTTTATATATTTAAAGAAGATATTAAACCAATCTTATATAGTGTGTTGTAACGATATAAAGTTTTTACTTTTTGTATTATAATAATGTTAAAGGAAATGTTAAACAAAACATAATAGGCAAAGGAGTACGCCAGCGACCACACACGAGGACAAGAACAATACGTTAGAAAAGAAAAAAACCCAATAGGAATTAAGCAGACACCTAATTTTAGAACTCTAAAATTACCAGGTGTTACATGGGCTACCGCTAACCTCCCTACAAAAAGCAAACAAACCAACAAACAAAAAAACCCACCTCCTACCAAAAAAAACCCGCGCATTTCATTTGATACAGGGAATCTTAAATATCTCGTGACATTGGTTTTGATCATTTACAATTAAGGAGTCGTTCTTAATCGCCTTCCATCCGTGCTGACATATTTCCTCTTTTTGAAACCAAAATATAAATAAGATGAATAGAATAAATGCACATATAATCGAAAACAACATATTCAACTAATTATTCACAGGTTAGAAATTTAAACCTTTCGTGTCAAAGTGTGTAACTCAATGATGTGTTTCTTTGAATGAGGTCAATACAATAAGTTACGACTTTTCCATTTTCGGTTTTATTCTTATTTGTTGTGCTATGTACAGCTTTACAACATTATTTGTAATATAGATGCATGACGTTCAAGAATCATGGATGATTTGTGTTAATACTTCTCGAATAAAAACATACAGAGGATCAGCATTCAATTTGTATTTCAAACGATCTTTTATAATAACCAACCCCTTTACTCTAGTTAAAACCTAAATGGCAAAAGTTGTCCTTCATATTTAATTTGCGGCATTTGTTCACAAATACAGACACACCCAATGCTCTAACAAGGCATTTAAGAATATTTGTATTTAAATCTGATTGTCAATGATTTAAAAAAATATATATTTCACCTTTTTTGTTTTGCTAACCTCAGTCGTGTTCCCATTGCAAATTTACTGTATCTATACTTTGGACCTGTATGACTATTTTGTGTCTGTAGAAACGTGATAAAAGATTAAACAGGCCGCGATATCTTACATTGTATCTATGCACTTTAATACCCTTTCTACTTGAACATTCGTGTTCTCCTGAAATATTACCCGCGTTTCAAACCATATCTGATATGTCATCATTTTTCAAATGCAGACACACCCAACGCTAACAAGGTGTTTGACGTGTAATTGACGTATTTAAGATCAAATATGATTATTAGCTGTTCAATGGACTAGACCATTACTAACACCTGATCTTCCACTCCTTATCTTATGTATTATTCTACAAATTGATTAAAAAATTATGAAATACAAGAAGAGACGTCTCGGCAAGCTTGTCCTATGTCTGAAAGCTCTCCATGATGTTAAACCAAGTTATTGTTGTAATAACTGCTTTGACGTAACTCCAGACTCATTATCTTCATTGATTTGTGTTTTTATAAATTTGGCGTCTACCCTTTTCCATGTATTGGTACTAATGAGATTTGGAGATTACTTTTTGGCATTTGATTAATGCTCAACAGTAAGATGTCAAAAGAATAACTGTCGATTCATTTTTGACCGTTTTTAATAGTTAACATCTGATACTATTTATGCAAAACACGTATTTCCTTTAGTGAATGAAATAAGTAATTATCCAATCGTCAGATAAGCATTGCATGCTTAATATTTCACATAATGCCAATAATGCTATTTGAATGTCAAATATTCTACACTGCCGTCGGCAAAAAATATATTCGAAACAGCCGACGTTTAAGGTTTTAAAAGTTTTACAAGCACAAACCTAATCTTTAAGTGTGCATCCTCCCTTGAAATGTATTAAAACAATGATAACAAAGTCTAAGTTTGTTTTGAACACAAGCAGGAATTGAAAAACTTATTTTGCGAGCTTTCGAAAACGTCTGTTTCCTTTGCCAAGCAATGAGTGCCAATGACTATAACTACAACTTGCTAAGCCACAGTGTGCCGAATCAGTAAATTCAGCTGTCAAAAATCATAGAGACTTTTCGCCCTATTGCACTTCAATGCCGCAGGTAGCCAGGGGGACGGGTAACATGTTTCCCCATTTCATCCCTTATGGACTTTAAAATGGGGTTATAAAAATGACTAAGCTGGTGGCCCCTTCGTCTCTGTTTATCGAATCCCCTTCCCTCCTAACCAAGATGGATTCTTTGATTTTCCTGACTTTTCAGTTGTCTTTTTTTTCAAGCACTTTCAAGTTGTTCCAGTCTATGATGTGGTTGTGTGTTGGCATGGTATGTAATTGCTGATTTATTGTATTGTTTCTCCTATGTCTTTCTTGTTTTTCTAGTGTAGACTGTCATGTTTCATGGCTTCAATGTCTTTCTGGTGTTCTATACGGCGTCTCCCAAATTCCTTGTCAATTTCCTCGATGTATGTAAGGTTGCAGCTGTCACATGGAATTTGGTAAACCACCCCTGTTTTGTATTCCTTCGCCAATTTGTCTTTTGGATGAACAAATGGTTGCTTGATGGTGTGGTGTTGTCAAATGGGCGTGCTGATGTGATGTTCGCGCAACACTCTTGAAAGTGCTTCGGACACTCCTTTTATGTATGAGATAGTGACCATGCCGTTAGTTTTTCTCTTTGTTTTGGAGGTTTTGTTTCTTGGAGCCATTTGCATTGCTTTTATTTTCAATTTATTTTTCGACTTTCCTTATCGACCATTCTGGGGTATCCACATGTCAGGGGCTCTTTGTTATGTCGCTTTTACTACAATTTCCCTGTCTTCCTGTTCAGTTACGATGTTTGTGCATCTGTCCAGGAGGTGCGATCTACTCCTAGCTTCTGATTCAGTAGGTGGTGTGAATTGAAGTTGAGGAACTTGTCCGTGTGAAAGTGTCTTTTCACACATTTTACATCCACTAAGGGAATGGGTAAACATGTAAAAATAAAACCTGAAGCATATGTGTTGATTTGCAATGCAATTTTTACAGTTAGAAATCCCCTTAAAATAAGATTATATCGCCGATAAATTGAAATAAAGGTGAACATTTAAGAGTAATGTTGCTACAAATTAGCCAGTATGCATATAAAATGTATTCACTTAGCCTCAAACTCGTTTTATAATACTATCAAATACTTTATTGATGTTAATGTTGATATAATGTATATACACTAAAGATAAACTCATACACTGAAAGCCAGTGTATGAGTTTATCTTTAGTGTATATACATTATATCAGGAAGCATATGTGTGAATATTTGTTGACAGAGCCAAAGAGAATGATATATTTAAACTAGACTGCTTATGTATTTAATTATAATATACATTTAACATGGACAGTTAACATATAACTGTATAATAATACCATCCCTTACAGGATGTACATGTACTATGGAACATGGAATCTAAATTGTGTTTTAAAAATAAAAGCGTTTTTCCTGACAAAGGGAGACAATACAGATATAAAACTGCTGTTACTAAATAGTAGACTGTATGAGATTATAGTAAGCAAACCATCTACTTCCTGCTGGATATTTCACAGCGTTCATCGTCACCTGTCTATCAACCAAAAAATGTAGGATTACCTTAATGACACTCTTTAGTATATATTTTTTTCTAATTTTCAAACTATTTTGTGCAAGCCTGATTACACGAAACTATTTTTATTATGTTTTTTTTCCTTGGTTGTGATCATTGATATGGTCACAGTTAAAGTTAAAAAATGTCAAATGTCAAAGAGTGAGATCACACTAGTGACTCTTTAAGTAGGTTACAAATGTTGTTTTTAGCAGTGTCTGTATTTTACTATTTAATATCTACCAGGTGTTATATTTATTTCGTTTTGAACTTTTGATAGTGAAAGAGAAATGCTCCGATAAAACCCCACAGAAAAAAATGCTGACCTGGTTTTTGCTCCTAATAGTAAGTGACTGAACCAGTGATACCTTACATGTTATCGATACGACTCAATCGATTACCATAACAATTATAAACATCTAATAGTTTCACTGTTTTACCTAAATAGCGATACTATCAATCATGAGATGGTACCTGTTAAGTTGACATGATCGTTAAATATACATAAATGCCAAACATGCTGATCTGATACCTGTACTAACTATCTTGCGTATTTACAGTAAGTAAGTATCAACATATAGAAAGAGTTACTTTCCTTTAACAGCTAATGCTTTATCTGTGTGTACGCTTTCACGGAGATTAATACCACTACAATGAAGCGGAACTTGATTTGGTTGTACTCCAGTGACCGTGCAGCTCCACTGGTTGAGCGTCCGTCTAAAGTTCGAAGGGTCTCGGGTTAGAATCTCGATCGTACCGTACTATAATATCATTTATCATCTATATACTACTTTATACCACCTACCGGTAGCATTATACATTCATTATCATTGGTTGTCAGTATGAGAACAACTTGAGAACAACTTGAGAACAGTTTTTTCCAGTCCCCAGCACTTGGGAACGTATTTTCTTAACAAACATCCGAAAACGGAAATAGTGTCCACACACAAGTGATCCGCGTAAGAAAATAGTCCGTCATAAACATATTTATGCAAAGTTACGGGAACATAATGTGAGAATAACAACACCATTTCAGGTGTAAATGTGCCTATGGAAAAGCCAAAGACGTAAGGATTGTTTTAAAAATATTTATCGCAGGTGGATTCGAGATTTTATCTACATGCGAGCGATGAGAAAATTGTTCGAACGACAAACACTGAAAATACTGTATGATAAACTATTTATCATCTATATACTACTACCTTATATATTTCCCCATTTAAAAAACTCAACTAAATATCATGTTTTCCAAATGACTTCTAAGCTCAATGGTCAACGATCGCCTGTGACAAACGTAAAGAAATAGAAGTTTTACGCGGAGGAATACAATGAATTTTAAAACTACGTGGCCTCTCAATTTTATCGACGTGCTCGCGATGAGAAAATTGTTATCACGACAAACCCTGAAAATATAGTGTGATAATCTATAAATATTGAGGTTGATACCACGTGATATCAATGCCTGCGTACTCCGTCCTTATCTCTCCTGGAAGTTCGATCATACAGCGTGTTCATTAATAAATATATATAACTCTTACATCAGTCACAGATATACTATGTTTGCTACCTATTGGTCGAAGTCTTATGCAGAAGTACTATGTAAAAATGTATTTATAGATCATGTATCACTTGGCTCAATACGTGATGAGAGTCCGGTAAAAGGGCAGATTTATTAATTATGGACTTTTGATAAGGTACATATGTCGTTATATAAACCTAAAAAGGTGGTAACGACAGAAAACGGAGTCTTTTGTCAAATTGTATTATTAATTGTTTCCTTCATAATTATCAACGTAATCATCCTACCTAAAGTTCTTAAATGTTTTACATTTGTATTCATATATCTAATTCGTGTCAGTAAATTTTCCAATTGAATCATTGTCTGCGGTTTGACCTTCTTTGTACATGTAACTAGGTCGTAAAGGCATTCTATATCACCCCTTAGTAAGAATTTTATGGGTAATGATAACTATATCAAAATAAAAACGTGCTCCTAAACCTGGTCCCGTGATGCGCTAGCGGCCGTAAAATATGAATTATCTTATGGCAAATCCGAAATATTCCGAATATTTTAGATGTCGCCCCCCTGTTGATGATCAAGATTTATTACAACGATTAAAATATCAAGCTGATATATAAAATATTGTACTAGGACTGAGATTAGAACCCAACACATTTGTCGTTTGTTGCATCTTTGCACACGCTATAATATGATATTACCAATACCTGTTAACATCTACCCAGCTGTATAATTTGATACCGGACTACTGAGAAGTAATCAAATGAGTAAATTGCCAAGGGTGAGTAACTTACTTCGTTTCGCCTGGAGCTACATATGTAAAACTCATTCTTCGAATGAATGAATGAAATAAAATAAATACATATTTAATGAGACTCCTGTCATGGATGAAGACGGATTTAAACTATCTTAAAATATTTGATAAATATGGTTCATAAGTCAATGACTAATTGCTCCCTTTCTGCATTAGTTTGATTAATTAATTTCCGGTTAGAGGTGTACGCATGCTTGTTAAATTGATCAAGTTTGTATGTTTATATAGCACATGAGATATATTTTTTCTCTCGATCATTGTAAATACGCTTTGTACCTACATGAAAGGTTGATAATAAAATTCGAATTAAAAATTTATGTTGATACAGATAACCTTTCTTTTATGTTTTATTCAAACGAGTGCATTTGAAGTGTGATATTGATACAAATAATTGATTATTTGGAAATTTCATTCTTTGTTTTACATATGACGAAATCCGTACTTTTCATTCTCAACATATTGTCACCATAATGGCCGCCACCTGAAACATATTTTTGTAGCAAGTTCTTTATCACCTCGGCGAAGAATGTTACATATTATTTCGACAAATTATAGTTGAGGTAGAGTGTTCCAACACTTGTTTACTGTATACAAGGATTAGAAGGTTATTTTTTCCAGTTGAAGTTTTGTTACAGATCTTTTTAGATAATAAGAATATTTTGAAATTATTCCCAGTAATGTTACAGAAAAGTATTTTACGATCAGTCGAAAGTGGATATGCTATATTTATATAATAACTAATATAAAAGATAGTTGTGTATTTGTACCTGTGTGGATGATATATATATCTACTTCATGTTTATGCCTATTATCATTGTTGTCATGTTATTGTAAATGTATGACGGGAGAAGGCTGTGATAAGTTGTAAAAAACCTGTGCCCAATCCCTTGTTCAATTTTATTGGCAATAACCATGTTTAAAGTAGGATAGGCTGCCTGTTTAATGATAAAGTGGTCCGGGGGTCAAATCATGTAGTGTAGTGAATATTTATTATAATAAAAGTTAATAAATATATTTCTTCCGGATTTTTGGAAATCCTGGATATTTAGATATTTGCTATGGGAAATTGGCGAGCATCTTCCAGTTAGAAAAAAAGCGGAACAAACCATTTTTCGTATTTATAAATATCAATATATAATTACTCTGTTGGCCCGGATGTTAGCGTGCTGAGGGTCTTTAAGTGAGATGAAACTGGAGTGCCTGGAGAAAACCCACGCGTTTTCACGTCTTATGCTAAAGGGTAGTAATTCGCGTTAAACTCGTGTGATGCCTAAATTCATAATCGAGTCTCAACGCATTACAAATGGTTATTTGAAAGATATGTTTAATATATACAGTATCAGCATAAACAATACAAATGTAACATTGTTTTAGCGATGATACATGTAAGTAAAGTGGATTAATTGACATGATTTAGTTGGTATTTTCTTGCAGTCGAACATAATTTTATTTGCAGTATGAAAGGATTTATGATTATAAAGTGTAAACGCGTTCATGATACAAATGTGATATTGTTTGAGAGTTCTTAATTTTTTTTCATCGAAACATAAATACATTCAAAATGATTCTGTTCGCATTTACATAAGACAACCTATCATGACTGGTAAAATACAACATTTGAATCCATATCACATAAAAGTGTCGACGGCAGCAAACCGTATACTTGATTGACTGCCAAAGTATTATCAATTACCATATTCATCTGACACCGTTTTCAAATGTTAATTAATAAACTTTACTCCGCCTTGTACTTGATTAAACTCTGTGTTTCAAAATATCACCACGTTAGGTCGTTGACCGCCAAAACGGGCAAGGTGACGTTTGTTCCAATCAGGAACATTGCTGTCCTTTTCACTTATGTTGTTATCTTCGTGAGCTAAGTAATTTTTGATTGCGTTTACATTAGCGTATACGCAGTGATAAAAAGGTTTGGCGGATTGATACATGTTTCAAGTGGCGCCGGGCTACTTGTTTGTTTACTTAATGTTTCAGCGATAAAATAGACCGGTGACAGCAATTACTTAGTCAAAATCTGGAAATACGGAACATATTCCTCATTCATCATGTCGAATTATACAACAACGGGATGCTGTTAGACGTCTTAAATGCACATTCATCTTTCTTTGTCCGTAAAGTAAACAATGTCGGCTTCGTTCTAGAACATTCGACCACATTACTTCCGAAGCAGAGTGTCAATGCGCATACATTACGACCACAATAAAAGATAAAAATGTTCTTTCGACTTTAAGTTTTGTTTTTATCGTGGTTCTAAATATCTTAATGTCAGATGCATATCCTAATTAACTTAGCAGCTGTTGTCTAACCTTTGTGTAAAAAACTTAGCAATTATGAAAAATAATAAAAAATATATGAATAAATTAATCCCGCTCCCCTGCTTATTTAGACCTCCGTGTCTTAATGTTTGCTTAATGTACTTTTAAATACAATTTGGCAAGATAATTTATGGTTCTAATGTGTATTCAGGCACAAAATATAGAATATCGTTGATATTATTAAATGTGCAACATTTTAACGATTTTCGGGAGTAAATATAAGAATTGACCTTCATTTTGATGTCGTATACGGTAGTATAAACGAAGTTGGCAACTAACATATACAATTTGAAAACTAACTAAATCGAGTTAAATAAACATGATAACCAACCATCACCCGTTGGGGAACTTCCATATATCTGTATGTCCCACTTTCTCAGATTTTAGAACACGTGAATTGTGATGCCAGACAATTTAATTACAGGCACAAGAATTTGTATGTATGCATTTCCATATTTGTTATGCATATCATATAAAATACATTTTCTAAATTATGGAATTCTGTGGTAATGGAAAATACCAATGCAATATCGCTAACAAAAATAACTCTAGACAAACTTAAAGTATAATGTATAAAACATGACATAAAAACATTACATTACATTGTATCTACTCCATGATTCCTCGAACAATGTTTTTGAACCACATGTGGCACCCAATCATTGTTCTTCCTGTCTAATATGAAACACAGTATATTATAGATCATCAAAGATCTAAGACCCCGTTAATTCAATTATCGTTGTAGCCGGTAAGAGATTAAAAAATAAACCAGGTCATGATGTGACAACCGTTAACATTCCTCAATGTTGTACATAATACATTAATGTTAATGGCAAACCTCTTTCTCACGTCAAACGACCAAATCTCACTTAGACGTATGCTGACAGTGACTGTAATAAAACTATATTAGTGTCAAACATGACCACATTGAATGTAATTACCAATGGACACGAAGAATATTAGCATATTGTCACATGTAGACGATTAACACGTTTGGACAAGCAAATTTTAATCAAATGAATGTCTATTTAATGGGAGCTCATGATGACATACATTCTTAATGTGTAAGTGTAATACATACAAACATGTACCAGTGCACCAAATACATATCTCTAAATTCCACCAGAGGGAGCCACTCATGCTGATAACAGGACTCACTAGTCTGATCAGTTCACATATCTCAGTACTTTGTTATGGTT
Organism: Chlamys rubida; assembly: GCA_032359455.1. Taxonomy (NCBI): domain Eukaryota; kingdom Metazoa; phylum Mollusca; class Bivalvia; order Pectinida; family Pectinidae; genus Chlamys; species Chlamys rubida. Next base: position 1,147 of record JAUMHH010154171.1, on the reverse strand, counting down.
TTTATCGTACATTTTGTAACTAGAATAAAATTAGGCAATCGGCAAAAATGTTTGATCGAAATTGATACAGCATTGCAATTAAATCAAATGTTTGTAATATTTAAATGTAACCTGTTAAATATGTAGTATCATTTTTATCATGTTTATTTGTTATTTACGTGTAACTATATTTATAAGTATGTATTTTATAATTACAAACTGCAAAACATCTTGTGTGAATTAATTTATAAACTGTTATAGATGCATGTATTACATTTTTGAAAAAATTACATACAAATGTAGTCGATTTTAGTTTTTTCTTTCAAAGTGTCTAAAATCTATATTGTATCGCATAAAAGAATGAATCATAGGAAAGCTCGCAACGATCGTTCAAGTGTCAGATATAAATGTTGATATATTCAAGTGCATAATTTGGCTATTACATAAATAACTTCTAAAATATGAAAAAAACGCATGATCTGCAGTTAAAGTCAAAGTAAAGTGATAAAAGTGTCTTCATTGTGCAGTTATGTAAAATCAAACACGTATTAGTGAATAATTAACATCTAAAAAACGAAACATTCATTTAAAGTTTCTTGTAATATGTCACATCAATACCGGGGCGTATCCATTTGTAAAACTCGTCAGGACTATATCTATAAGGATCTCTCTACCATTACAAAAAAAAAGTTATGTATATATTTATTGGGAACTCTTTTTCTCGACATGGCTTTAACACTAATCAAGTATTTCTAAAAGGAAAAAAACTCCTTGCTTTTCATCAGACTCTACAGTAGTGTTCTGAGTGGAATATGCAAGAAGGCAAGATCGGGATTCGAACCCTGGACTTCAAATCATGATACCGTCGCTCTTATCAACTGAGATTCCTGGTCACCAGACGCTCTTACCAACTGAGATACCTGGTCAATAGACACTCCTACCAACTGAGATACCTGGTCAACAGACACTCCTTCCAACTGAGATACCTGGTCAACAGACACTCCTACCAACTGAGATACCTGGTCAACAGACACTCCTTCCAACTGAGATACCTGGTAAACAGACACTCCTACCAACTGAGATACCTGGTCAACAGACACTCCTACCAACTGAGATACCTGGTAAACAGACACTCCTTCCAACTGAGATACCTGGTAAACAGACACTC
>JAUMHH010154160.1:0-15653 GCA_032359455.1 Chlamys rubida | reverse complement strand
CTGACATGTGAGGTCACAGTATTACATGTATATATACATACGTTAATCTCCTGACATGTGAGGTCACAGTATTACATGTATATATACATACGTTAATCTCCTGACATGTGAGGTCACAGTATTACATATACAACACGTAAGATGGCGGGAATCCAGTAGTCCGTGCCAGCTATGTACGTGGCTATGTCTATGTATCTCTGGGTGATGTTTATGCAAATGTACTGAATCAATAATTCTCATACCAGTTAGCATATGAAGACGTTCCAAAAGGGACCAGCTGATTCATGGGGAAAACGATACACGGCAGTACCTATTGATATACTTCATTGATGTAGAAAGCCAAACAAAGCAACCCTTTACTGTACTATATGGATACCACAACTCACCATTAATGTCTTTTTTTCGAAACTTATTCAGAATCGCTGCAAAATAGAAAAGCGTATACAGAAAATAACAGTTTGTATTCATCACCAGTGGCGTTTTCATTTCTATTCAATGAACATTAATATTAAGTAAAATGAATTTGTATATTATTTGTAGATATATATATAGGTTTAATTGTGATGACAGAGAGCTCTTACAGAAACAAAAACAAAATATGTTGGTATTAAATGATCTACAGTGTTTTTTTTTTGTTTTTTTTTTTTGTTTTGTTTGTTTTTTGAGCCAATCAAGTCATTAGGTTTTAAAAACCTATGTTCAGTAAGCGTGTAACTAATTTAGCAACAAGTTCGTTTTATGTAACTTGAGGTTTATAAAAAGAAAGTAGGACCCGTACCACCTTCGTAAGTGTGTCGAACTTTTAACGGTAAGGTCGTATGTTCGATTCTAGCAGTTAGCGAAAAGTGTTTGTGCTAGACACGTTAAAAACATAATGTTTTAACTTTTGTCTGGTTAGTTATTTTTATTATTGCTATAACCATTTCTATTTTCATAAATTAAAGGAATACATGGAACAGGTTTCATAGTAAAATGCGATGGACAAGATTAGCGGCGGATGATTCACTGTTCTCATTTAGCATACAAATACTGTGCACATCATAACATGAACCTTTGTTTCCCCACGATAAGTGCCTCTCTATTTACTTAACGTTTGATGTTTTTGAATGAAAAATGATACTTTTGTAAGCAATTGGACGTCTGTGTTTCTGTCATTTTGAAAATATATTTCTGAATTCACATTTATTAAGTCACGTTGTGACACTTTGGACTGATCGCAGTGTGGAAAGTCTACATGTTCGAAATAATCTATAAATGACTATTCACGTGTTGATATTTTCACGCCAAATTACTCAACTCAAAAACTGCTAACCTTTCTACATCGCAAAATTTCCAATTTTTCAGTATCTACTCAATAACTTTTGTCATAGAGTCTAGAGACTTCTTTAAAAGAAAGTTGACTCTGAAAGCTATGACGAAATGCTTGTATGAAACACATTTGGAGGATTCATCTAATATTTCACGTTATTCCTAAAAAGCACGCAAGCGTTGAGAGTGCAATTCGAAAAAAGTGCATTTCATATTGCACATTTTCTGTAATTTAAATTTAATTAAAACCAACTTTAAGCAAGCTATTACGAACTTAACTAATCCACTTTACATTACAATTTGGCTCTTAGATTTTCAACACAAACATGGCTTGGGAATATGATTAAAAGTTGATACTTTTTTTTCATATTGTCGACTTTGTGAAAATTGTGTTCATAAAACTCACTCCTTCTTTCAGAAAAAAAATCGAGGATGTACCTTGTCATTTTGTAGTGCTGGATAATGTCCCTCCATATCACACAACAATAATAAATAGTATAACATAACACGAGGGTCGGGCAAATCATGTTATAGTTTAAGGATTAAATATTTAATCTTCAATTCTTTTCTTTATAGAATATTAAACTTTCCTTCCTTAATCTTGAAAACAAGATTTTGAGCAGTCGTGAGCCTTGAACTAAAGTTAAAAACTAACCCTAAATGACAAAACTAATTGGCCAACTCCATCCTGTCACGTGACACTGACAATGGGTCAACTAGTCTCAACCGCCATATATTTAAAGCGGAACGTCAAGCAGTAAGAAGTTAGTGCTAATTGTAAGGAACTTGGTTTGTCTCAGTCAGGGGAAAGCACCCTTAACACTCGTCACTTGGACGAATGCTCAACGCTAAGCTTTGTATTGCCGAGCAACAAAGCGTCAGCGAACAAAAAGGCTGTAAAGATTTAGAGAATAAGACGTGTTGCAATAGTTGAAGCAGGTTTTATGTAGCCTCATACATCTTACTAATCCCCGTTATAATACATGTGTATATGATCAACAGTAATCATCTTAGCATCTGCTCTGTACGTTTTAACCGCAGATGTATTTCCTGTTTATGGTTTCCTAACCACTCGTAAAAACTGTAACTACGCGTACGATGTGTTTCCCGGCCTGACTATAGCTTCGATAAATCATTTCTCAAAAGGAAACCATTCCTTGCGGGACTTGAATGAAAAAATAATTAAGATGAAATAAACAAGATATGATTAACAACAGTGTTCTGACTGTAAGAAAAGCAGCGGCGCTAGACCGGGACTCGAACCCTAAACTGCAGATTGTTTTACTATCGCTCTAACCGACTGAGCTACCTAGTCAATAGGGGTGACCTGACCGAACTTCGCTTCAATTATACCCAAGACGAAATGAAGGGGAAATCACTGTATATACGAAATACTACAGAGCACTGGGACATGGATCCTTAATTATATCATGTAAACGAATGAACCAAACTTTGGTAAAGCTATTTTTGTTACGGTCCGTTAATGTCTTTAACAACTTAAAGCACACAAAGACCAACACTCCCAGACATAATGGTGTACTTACAGGGCCACGTGGTACTGTAAGATTCACGTTGAAAGTAAGGCTTCTTCTACCTACGTATTTCCTTGTTAATTTCAATATACATGTCTGTCATCTGTTGATTGGTACATGTAAACGCATTAGAGTGCGTTCCTTTAGATTAGACAAATGATTTGTAACCAAATTGATTAAGTAGACAACATTTCAACCAATTTTGTCTAAGTTCATTAATGAGTGTATGTCTTTGATAGTGGTCTCGTGAGAGAGAGATAAATGCAGCACATGTATGATTTCCATCCTAATGCGTACTGACACTCATTCATGCATAGTTCTCAGCGATGAAACTTTGCAGAAGATGCTTAACACGTTGCACTCCAGGTGTACACCACTGAAGCTTGAAGTACATCATGATAAAACAAACTGCATGCAACATTTATTTAAGTGTATTTATAAATTGTTTGCCGTTTTAAATAAAGTCTATAAATTTGATAAAAATGATATCTTTCTTAACGTGGCAGATATATTGTATATAAAGCGATAATTTCACAATGTAAAAATAAAACTTTTGGAATTAACCAATCCGAACGGTACTTCCTATTCACTATGTTAAAAGATGCAGATTTTATGTTAAGGTACAGACGAAGCAACGATAGAATGTCCTTGTACTGGTCAAAGCATTTCATGTTTATCTCGTGTTCATACCTGTTATTTAGGCCTATGTTATCGGCTTTCAGTTCCAATTACAGTTTTGTTGACGGTTTAAATAAAATATTAGTCTCCAAATAATACGTGCACATCATCATTCAGGTGTAGATCTCGACGATAAAACTTGGCATAAGATGCTTAACAAATTGCACTCCAGGTGTAAACCACTGACACTTGAAGTACATCATGATACAACAAACGGCGTGCAACAGTTAATGACGTTTATTTATCGAATGTTTGCCATTTAAAAAAATTAACTGAATTTGAAATGTTGCATCATTACTTGGATTTGACCAAACGCTTACCCTTGCGGAACATCTGGTTTCATTTCCCTTGTACATTTTTAGCTATATCGATTTTTAGTTCGAACTACGCTTTTGCTGAAACTTCGGTGTTCTCTCTTTTCCTAATTTATCTAATAATTGTTTGTTTATCCTTTACTTGACAGGGTATTTAATGGATGACTGACGTGGTAGCGATATTCTCCTTTAGGAGAAAATGTTTTTTGTCGTTCTTATAATGATAATTGCACTGGTGTTTCATGAAAGAATTTTTAAAATGTTTCTGGTATCGTCTTCATCAGAACGATATTAACCACTTTCGTTGCCCTGTATATTAATAATTCTAAATGACATAATATTGATGTTTCGCTATCCAGAGTGAATTTAAAAGTTGAATTTATATTTAATAGAAAATGTTGAAAATAAATGTCTGTTCTATACTGTTTCGCACATCCTAGTCGTGGGTTACTTCAATAAGTTCTGTAAATACGATCCAGCTGTTAAATCTACTGTGCTAGAAGTTATCTCCCATAAACATCCTAAACCACATCTCGGAAGCTTTATTGGCGTTGTTTAAACAACGCAACTGCATTTAATTGACAGTTCAATGCCATCATGCCATGATGTTGATATAAATTTCATTTAACATTTCCCTTCTGTATAAAACATTGTAAGGATTCATTTTTTTCATTTACACATACATCTAGCTTTATATCATGAGTTAACTATACTGTCTTTCTGTATTGCTATGTTTTATTAAATTTTAATCCGACTTTCCATAACAACCGAACTGCCCCCTGGGGGTGAGTTTTACAATTATTGCCTTATATTTGAACAGTTACCGACTTTGATCTGAGCTTTTTAATCTTCACAACGCAATTGCTTTCTGGAGTGTTTGTTTGAATTTGACATTTATCGAACATCTTAGTTTAATAAACCTCTTCCTTCATATATTTGGAAATTGATAACTGCGAAATTGGTTTTGATAGCTTGATGCTATGAAGACTGATAAAGTCGGATCTGTAGTGTTTTGCGAAACTGTAGAAGCACGCCTTCTTAGACTTGTGGTTGCGTGTTTACAGATTATTTCATCGATACAAATTTACGTTATCGATAGTTTCATGTAAATTTGTCAATTGAGTTTTACATTTCTTCACTCCATTGATGTTAAGGTTCCAATTGATAATCACATAACGCTAGAATGTGAATATTCAGTGAAAATGTCATGCTCTGAAAGTACACTTACACTAACAGGTATTTAACCTCCGTGCTTCCACCTTAACATTTTGAGAGAAGGAATGCGCTGTATTACGAAGTCACAATCACAATTGTACACGTAACCCGAACATCTGATTGGTCGGTTCAGTGTGAAAATAACGAAACGACTTCTTTGTCATAGTAATGATAAATTTCAACTTTATTTTCGCCTTATATTTCACTATCAAAAATGTAATAAATGAATAGGTTTTTAGTTTAGTACGTGTAGATTTGTAATAACTGTTTATTGTAGTTTAGAATATTTGTCAAAATCATCATGAATGAACACGAGAACATTAAACATTGTCTCGGCCCCCGTTTTCCCTACTTTATTGTTTACTTGGCCCCTCCACTCCACCTCAAACCTTTGTTATGCCCAATATTTATACAAAACTGACACTTCTAGGTCGTAGCTTAGTTATACCCTAGAACTAATCCATTAAGCCCAATAAATTCAGGTTCATGATCATATACTCGAGATCAGCCAGTTGGAAAACATTCTCTCACTTAATTAATTATTAATATACCAATTCACCTAAACGCTATCAACCTGACGCTGTAACGCGGAAATAAGATCGGAGTCGACGAAGGATCGGAGGCTTCAAGTTCTCAAAGCTGCGGAGTTCCACGGGCTAAATACATAGTAATATATCTTTACAAAACCTTCTATACCCCGGACATATGTCTATAACAGACCCCGTACATTCCAGACACTTCGGATATAGGGTCATACCAAACTCCTTATATTCCAGATATACAATGCATGTCTGTATCTATCTGTGCGTAATCCAGTCATGATTATATCAAACACTGTTTATAATAGTCATATACAACTCTGCATAGACTGTACATGTGTATATACCGGACTATCTTTACTTCGGACAAAATGTCTTTACAGAACCCCGTGTACATCGGACAAATATACACAGAACCATATATATTCCGAACCGTTGTCAGTATCGAACTTTATTTTATACCTTTGACACATTCAGAAGAGATTTTTTTATGTTCCCGACTTCCAGTTAATTGTTTGTGTCTAACTTGTCATTATCAGGACACACGTACTTATACTATACTGTGTATACTCCAGACAGTTTTCTTATAACAGATGCATAGGCCAAGTTCTTAATTACTTTGAGTGTTTCGACTCATCAGTTGCAAAGTAACAAAGGTGCGATATTTACAGTTAATAATACAAAATTAACATGACACAACATTACACACACTCGCAACACAATTACAAGTTTGGCGAGTGCAACTATAGCTATTTATAATAGTGGGTTCTTCTCGAATTTTACATTTGTATGTATTTCCCCTAAGCCCAAACACATGACTATAAAGGAACCTGTGTACTCCGGACTCATGTTTATACCGAAAACTGAACACTACGAACCCTTGTTTATGACGAACCATTTATACACCGGACAAATGCCTATACAGAACTCTGTTTACATTTGACACGTAGTAGGTTTATAAAGGTTTGTATAATGTAGACACCTCATAGACATTTATCCGAAGAACATAAATGTCCGTTTGGTAGCGTGATTTGATTAGAATTATTTGTGTTTGACGTTCTATTAACAGTTAAGATAATTTAAGTAGTAATATGGAACATGTTATACGTCCCAATGACTTAAGCATACATATGTGCATTGCGAACGAAACTATAACATTTCCCCGTTATGTTCATTATACAGGTTTTACTGAACATTCTCTACACAGCCGAAGTGCATAGTAGTGTCATATATATGAAACAAGTTATTTCATCTTCTTTTAATCACTCTTGTAGGCCCGGATGCTAGCGCGCTGGGGGTCTTATTGTGGGAGGAAACCGGAGTACCCGGAGTAGCCGGAGAAAGTACACGTGGTTGGGTAGGTGAACCTATACCTTTACACGTCCGATCGGGGAATGGAACCCAGGCCGCCTTGGTGAAAGGAGAGTGCGTTATCCACTGCGCCACCCATGTAGTAGTTTCATAAGTTCACAAGGCTGTGTACAAACAGAAGGCTGTCAGCCTGGCAAAACTTCAAGTTCGTAAATGAAATAAGTACAAAACAAAAGCTAACGCCTGTGTATGCATGGTGAATACGATCCAACAATTAAGTGATAACATCGCTATCATATATATAGCCGTTACTCATATCTCTGTCCGGTCGTCTGAAGCCTCAAGGTCTTACCTATACCCGGTACATGTAGATCCTGCGACAGTCAGGTCATCCAGCACCCCCGGGGTTGGTATGGGTCGAGTATCGATAAGGAGTATAGTATGGACATTGCTATAGTACTTAGTCTATGACCTTCAATTCACCTGGTCCGTATTCCCGTTAGGCGACATTTATTGTTCCAACATTGCGGTTCAGATTCCTTTGTAAAACTATGTGAACCTCTGCTCAATACATCTGCAAGATCGTTGGCGTTCGCAAAGTATTCGACTTGCTGATACGGGACACGCAGAGCTGGACCTTTTTTGTAAATGTACATGCATATCGAATACCGCTTTCTGACTTCCACGCATCATACTTATGAATTTTTCATGACCTAGGTTTTTGAAACATACACCAACAAATTGAGCTAATGGAAAGGTAAAAACGAGCAGTTATTTTGCTAATCTTTGGTGTTTTCTCATGAGATTTTAAACGGAGTAACCAACTTGAGAAAAACACAATTTAGTCATTAATACAAAATTTTAAAATATGAATTTTGAAATCTCCATTATAATTATTTCTCTCCTCGTAGGGCTACAAACAAAACACCAAATGACTATTTTTGGAAACATTATATTTGTTCACGTCAATTGCCGAATTGTTACGGGTTACATGTCAACACATGTAAATTTATCAAAACAAAACTATGCAGAACTTTTGAAAAGCATCTGGTTATTTTGTTTTGAACAAACAAATATCTTTCAGAGAAATGAATTCAAAACATATTGTAGCTATTCAGCAGATCTATACTTTGTTATTGAAAATGTCGTAACGATCTTAGATATATTTTGATAAGTGATTTAAAACCTTTTTTATAATTAATGGTCTCAAATTTTTTAAACAAAAAATACATCAAGACACTGTCTACCAAAATCCCACTTTTTTCAGATTTGTATGATCCCGATAAAATTAATTCATATAGTTCTCAGTTCATTACCGTGCGATTAACGGTCCATGTTATGTGGAATATTGCATTTTGAGGGATTATTTTCATACAAAACCACATTGACAACGAGTCTGAAATAAAAGGATAAATCATTGACTTATTAGATTATTCTTACCTGCCAGTAGAAATTTAATCCGGATTTCGTTATATCAGTTCCGTTTTTACATGCCTCCGGAAGTGACGTATTCCACAACTCTGTAGTGTTCAACATGTAAGAAACAGAGGCTGTTTCATGATTACTGTCAACAAACGATACCATCGGGCTTGCTATTGTCGAAAACATTATTAAAGTTTCCAAACTTCAAATGTAATCAGAGCACACGTCAACAGATTTTAATCGTTAATTACGAATCAGTCTTGTGTTCATTTTCAACACGCGATAATTCACAAGATCAGTTTCGTTAAATTTCCAATTGCTGCTTCCTAAGGACTGATTAGAACCGAACCTGCTTTAGAATATTCCTTTTCTTTTGTAGTGAATTTCTGTTTGACGAAAACAGTGCTTATCTCAAGGTATGATATGTGTCTGAGTTTAGAAGAAGAAGGAACATCATTAAAATTGCCGTTATCCTTGAGAAATAAATTAACTTGACAAAACCTTTGTCAGCAGAACAGACACTGCATTAGGGATGTTTATTATCTGAAGTCTTCACACCTCACGTCCTTAACTTCTGTAAAACTATCACACTTGAAACCGATGAAGGTCATTTTCACAATCACTTAAAATGCCGTCTCTGAAATTAATTGTGCTCTCCTCCAATCAACAGCTAAAATAAGAACGGTATATTTGCTGTTTCATTTTGGAATGGAAATCATACGTGCCACGTTTCGCAAATGAATTTTTTTTTTCTTTAAGGCGAAAATGAAGTTTTCCAAGTGATGTTAACGGTCTTCCTCGGGTCCAGCGTTCTGAACCTAGGACACTGTGGAACTTTCTTATATAACCAAGAAAGATAAGTTATTATATTCCTCTGATGATATTAGCTTAACATTAATCACTTATTCATTATGGACATTTCAAATTATACTGCGCGTAAAATCAATAATAAAGTTGGACGTATTGCAGCCTACACATAACTAACGTAGCTCTCTCATATAAATCTTTATCATTTCAATGAGCCAAATTTCAAAAATAAATCATCTTATTCTACAACGTCTGTTTTGAGCTATGTGGCGTTTTCTGTAAATTATCCAAGATAATTATGACCTAATAAAATCAACTGGCGTTCTTCCAACAATAGTAGAAAACATATTACTCACACTACTAGAACATACACGCGCGTGAATTTGTGTGAGAAAATATGATTTCAGACGATCTAAAGTCTTAAATTAAACATACAACCTAATTCTTAACAGTAATCCGTAGCAATCCCAAAAGACGAGTCGAACTTTTTGTCGGACGGTTCGTTCTGATCAGACCGTGGTAGTAATATGGCAATGCTGTCGGTGTCCCGCTGTACAATGCTCCCTGCCTATACACACGGCCTTGTTACCAACACGTGAACCGTATAAAATCAATAAGATGACTTCCTCGGGCTGATTGCCTCCGTAGGCCTATTTTCACTTTCCTTATATTAAATACGCCACTCTATGAAGCAGCCTTGCCATTACATGCAATCGTGTGAAAGACCAGGAATTGGTGAGGAATCTGATTCAATTAGAAGTTTCATGATAGATACTAATTTGCTGCAGACAACTCTGTATTGAAAGCGTTTTCGTGGTCGAGAAACTAGTTTATACACCATTTGCTTTGTAATTCCAAAACGCCGCAGGACGCTCTCAACGAGCCTCGGATTATTTCCCGAGGTGCTTAACTTAGAATTATTGTAGAACTTTTTCACCAAAGGGTAAAACTTCGACCACTACACACAGATTGACAATAAAGAACGTAGAGCTTTGTTTAAATCTCTTATTATCTTTACTGATAAAATTATCGCTGCAAGAGTATTTCGCAGTCTCTGCGTTTTCCTTTTTAAAAGGCCATTTAAGATGTGGTATTTAGAAAATCATCCTTCGCCTATATTGAATGAGCTGATAGGACAAAATTTAGGGGCTTCTGTGACGTCTACATACAGATGCATATTGCTAGATTCAGCGACGCGTCACACATTTGTCTCTCGTGCTACCCATATATATACATATTAACCATTACATTACATAAAAAAACGGCTCATGGCTTGGCCTTTCTGCCTTCGTGGGATTCTCCTTGCGGACAACTTTACATATATACGTGAATATATTGCTTCAAAGGTTGGTCAGCCTGTTATGTGTTTATACAGATCCTCGCAACATTAAATATTGATGTGTGAGCTGGAATCTATAAGCACTCTTAGCTTTTTATCGACGATCGGATCTTAAGGTACATTTGTAAATTAGACTAATGGTTTTAGTACCTCTGATCACGACATGATAACATTGCGACCTACACATTCTTTATTCGTAATATATAGCTAACCGATACATCTAACGGCTGACGGGTGATTATATTGATTAGTTATGGGTGACAAGAGTACATAACATCAAATCTTGACTTAATTCTTGCGGAAATAGCCGACGACTAAAATATAAAAAAAAAAACAGAAACAAAAAATTTGTATAGGCATTTGTGTTTACCATTTAGGCGAAATATTATCCCGTTTCCCCCCAAAAAACAACGTTGACCTAGAAACTCATTTGAAGACATCTAAGACAAAAATGCTAATTAACCACGCTTCACTATTACAATCTTCCCGAATATCGGCTAATGATAGGAATGTGCTGGATTCCGAATCTTTAAATGAATTCTTATAAACAACGTCTTTTCATGTAACCAATCAATTATCCTATCGTCTTACCTCCATTCTTACACTCGTTAAATCAGTGTTAGAGAATTGTTTTGGTACCGTTCACTCCAGACGTGGATTTCAAGGATCGTGAGTTTGGAAGAGTCTAAAAGACATTTTGTTCAATCTTAAACATCTGATACTAAACACACCAACTCGAAAGGCCAAGTAAAATATATGGAGAGTCAAATCGTGAGAGTAAACGTTGCACACTTTGACATATCGAGGTGTCGCTTCTTTTGGCCGACTTTTCTGTTGCATATGAGAGGTTATTTATTTTATAAAAAACTTTTTGGAGGACAGAATACAAAGACCTTGCAAAAATTATCTTTATATATGAACATCAATAAACGATCATACATAACCTCCAAGACTTGAACTCTAAGACATAATACATTCTTCTAAATTAGCCGCCTATCCCGATCTTCACTTAAAGCATGGCAAACAGGGGATGCTTATCTTTAAACTGTATGAGAAATGGCTGCTCCCATAGCAACGATGTTTATGTGTCGTAGAAGATTCTATATTCCCAGGTTTGCTACGTATAACAATGCACGTGCTAGATGTCAAATGCTGACGGAAAAACATTGAATATAGTGTATCGAGAGATGTGATTTGATAAAAGCTATGGTCAAGTTTTATGGTTACTAAGATATTCTTACTTGGAAATATTCAATTAAATGTGATGTGAATATCGTCGTGTTTATCATGCTCGTTAGTTTTCCTTGTAGTTTTGTTGTTATTACTCCGTTTTTGAGTTTGAGATTATCTCGATTTGACCTAGATTTACATGGCGAGTGTCGCCGAAAAAGACAAAGACACTTACCCTTCCGAAACAACATATTTCTTTCCTATTACTTTTAGAACAAACGTTCTCTTGTTCACGTGTTGCCCTAGATTCATGCATTCTGTGTTCAAATTAGGGTTTTTAACCATAGAGCATGACGTACAATGTAGTACTCGCCGCTGATCAAAACGGTGTTCAACTGGAGATTGTAGAAAGTGCTGTGGATATATCCGAAAAAAATATATGCAGTCTATAATTTATCGGGTTAACAGTTATGTACTGCTATATATTGGGTTTTTTGTTTTTGGTTTTGGTTTCGAGTTAATCAACGCTATATCCTCTCAGCTTGCTCACTATCGAATATTAAAGCGATAAAAGGGACCATGTAATGGTTTTGTTTATACAAAATCTAACAAATCTGTACTTGCATTATCTTCGAAAATGCATCAGAAACCTTCTTTTTTTACGAAAGATATCACAGAATTCTTCTTAATAGAAATTGTTAAAAAGCAGTGGTCTAGAACAGTTAATAGACACAGAATCCATAGAAAATTGAAAGCAACGCGCTGGTTTCAAGGGTGTACTGGAGATGTACAGCCGTTTACATAACTACTTGAGACGTACAAGATATAAATGTATCTCTTCAAGTTCAGTCTGTATTACTCAGGGTCCCTTATGGCTCCTACCTTCACCATATATTTTTACAGTATGAAACGTTTTATTAGAATATTAAAATGAAATAAAAAGCAATTTGAACAAAACTATTATTTTTTATGCTTCTCGAAATTGCGTGTCATCCTTGCAGTATTCATATTATTTAATATAGATGTATCGATATTTTTAATAATTATATTAAAACTGAACTGTTTTTTGTTGCTTTTTGCGCAAATCCAAAAAAAAAACCGCATAAATATCCAGTTGTAAGGCATTTCCATGTTTCTCCATATTAAATATCGTTAAGGAGACCATTATTACACAGAATAAACGCTCTGGCTAAGTTAATTTGTCTGTGTCTCATTCCTCGTCTCCTGGATATAGGATTACCCACAAATCCTTTATTAATGATACACGCGTCGATACTTTCAAACTTCTCAGCATACGATGTATTGTAATTATCCCTAAACTTGTACAGTTTGCGGGCCAAGTCGTTTGGCCTCACGCAGTCAAGAGCGTTCTCGTTGTCTAGGAACATGGTATAAATTGGAGAATCTGTATCGATATATGCCTTAATGACTTCCTTACTCGTAACGCACGTGCACTACCATGACATCTAAACTATAAATAACTTCGAAACATTCCGTTCACATGTCCAAGTTGGATACGAATCCTATCGATGGCACTGTCGTTGACCTTACTGGCACTGTCGTTGACCTTACTGGCACTGTCGTTGACCTTACTGGCACTGTCGTTGACCTTACTGACACTGTCGTTGACCTTACTGGCATTGTCGTTGACCTTACTGACACTGTCGTTGACCTTATCGGCACTGTCGTTGACCTTGTCGGCACTGTCGTTGACCATACTGACACTGTCGTTGACCTTACTGACACTGTCGTTGACCTTACTGGCACTGTTGTTGACCTTACTGGCACTGTCGTTCACCTTACTTAATCAGCCAATGTGAAGGCTTTTGGAGTCGCAAAGCTAATTGGATTGACATTATTTTAACAGATAACACAATGACAAAAAACTATATTCACTTAACCTCCACTAGACTACTACAAAGAGGCAAAACTTCAGAATTATTGTGCAGCACGGTCCTCTGTCATCAAGTCTAAACTGTTTAACGATTACTTTTCATGTCAACTGATGCATGCTATTTGATAGACTGCTCATAATCCAAGCCTAGCTAAGAAATCCCTAGCGTATTTGATACAAATATCCTGGTACATCCTCCCCCTGTCATAACCTATAAATAGTAACACGCGTTAAGTATGTCTTAATATCATGAACCTTATATGAACAAAACTGTCAATAAACAAGCCTGGTTTAAATATAGTATACATTAACGTAACAGATAATCAATATCGTACATCATCTATACAACAGCGTGTATGATTGGATAATATTGATCACATGGCGACGACAAACAATAGCGTATCCTCACACACTGGTGTTTCCCTTGATTATATTTCCCTTATTCGGAGCATCTCTCTAAAGATTGGCAAGAACACCACACCCGAGTTTCATTTGACTGAAGCAAACGACAGCAATAAGGCGTTAACCTGACCATCTTTACTGCTGTGTTATTGTTTCATTTCTATATAATATTTTTTTAATTTTTTTTTTTGTAAGGAAACATGATCCATTGTTTCCCCTTAATCAATCAACTCTAACAATGAATGTATATCGACGTCCTCCGAAACAAATGTTTGAACCACTACAGAAACCAATGAAGAGGAATATGGTCAGAAAGTTCCCATCTAATTATGATTTTATCTTCTCATCGCTCCCCTTTACTCGACACATCAGGGAACGGGAGCGATGCGAAGACATCCTTTTGATTGTATTAGGAAAGTTCCAACGAGCATCTTGCATCAAGGATACGTGGATGTCCAGATTCGATGTGTAGTGTTAGTACTATATGTTTTCCGACTTATACTGGTAGGTATGATGTTGACCAAACAGCATTGTTTGACTTGGAACATTTAGAAGTTGACAATACTTTTGGCCGTAGTTTTCGACAATTATAACAATTTCCCATTAGAGACATTTGCATTGAAGTCACTATAGATAACATCCGTTCGGTGAACAGACTGTTGATCAAAGATATAAAACTATTGTTTCTAACGCCTTTGTATATTTGATGTCTAGTCGGAAGACAATAGTTGAAACTCGACAAGGACGAATCCTCTCAAGGGCTGACCTGTCACGGTATTATTTGGTTCTGTCTGGGTTTTGCTTCTGTTTTTTTTTCTCTTTTCATACATGGATGTAAGCGTCACTTTACGCACACCCATTAGAAGTGTGCTATGTATACCTGCAATAATTTGATTTACTTCGTTTGCATATAAATGACAAATTTCAGGGCATTTGAAGACGACCCTGACGGTGTTATGTACACAAACGTAAAATGCTGCCTCATCAAGTTGACAACTTTTTCATATTCTTCGTAAAATACATATAGTTCTACTAAAAAATAAAAATAAAAATATATAACGGTACAATATCAGAGGGAGCCATACTAGCCATTGGTCCTGTATTCATTCATAAATGTACAATATGAGAGGGAGCCATACTAACCATTGGTCCTTTACTCATTCAAAAAGGTGTTCATTCATAAAGGAAAATGAGAGGGAGCCATATAAACCATTAACCATTACTCATTCATAAAGGTACAATAGGATAAGGAGCCATACAAACAATTGGTCCTTAACACTACCATAGGGATGAACATGGAAAGAAGTCAAGCTAACCACTGGTTTTATATTTAGTTATACAGAAACACTTTGATAAAACATAATAACCAATCTTTCTTTAAACTATCATATAGGAACAGCATGAGAGGCTGGCATAAATAACCATTAGTCGTGTACTCAAACGTAGGGGTACGCTATGAGCAATACATATGATGAGTATGCTATACTTAATCCTGGAGGAGGACACGTATGAGATGAAGAATACTTTGGTATGTAGTAAAGCATATGGTGACGCTTTGAGTGAATAAAATACCACTGGCCCTATACTCAGTTGTAGGGTGTAATGAAAGTCATACTAAACAGAGAGGAAGACATAATGACTTCAGGTGCTATTCCGTCTTTGCGTATTGCAGAGTTATCTTCTCTTGTGAGCAGGTATTGATTGTTACGTCATTGGTTTGTG
>JAUMHH010154149.1:4424-18749 GCA_032359455.1 Chlamys rubida | reverse complement strand
ATGATTTGTTTACAATATCCCAAATGGTCGTTTCGCCCTAAATCCTGTTCGCACTAAGGGTTGTTTCGCCCTAAATCTTGCGCTTGCTCAGAATAAAAAACATAAATAAAATGAGGGAAACATAACACTTGTAAATGACATCTTTTGAGCTGTTCTTTTAAATGAAATCATCAGAAGTTAGAAAATAGGAATAGTTTAGCAAATTCACTGGTAGGGTCCAAAAGGATTAATCGGGAGTCTCCCTCCTAAATAGGGAGAGTTAAAATTGGCAAGTATGCTGTTTTCAAGAATTGTACTAATCTGTGTAAGATGATTTGTTTACAATATCCCAAATGGTCGTTTCGCCCTAAATCCTGTTCGCACTAAGGGTTGTTTCGCCCTAAATCCAGTTCGCCCCAATTTGTTTCGTCCCAATTTTATTTCTTTTTAGTCATTTCTATCTTGCTAGATGTTGTTAATGATAACAAATCTTAATGTTGTCGTGTTTCACTAACAAATATATACAAAATATATGGTGCTATATATAGTGTTACCAGAAGAGGGGAGACCATGATGATACCAACTACTGTCGACTATTGTCCTGCACGGCCCACTTATACCACTTCTACGGCTGTATAAGCCAAACTAGAGTAATCAGGCTTTTAAAAAGTTTCGCTCTAAAAATAAGTTTTCGGGGCAAAACGACCTAGCACATATGACTCAGGGTGAACAGGATTTAAGGCGAAACAACCCGTTCCCATCTCAAATCAAGAAACAGATCAAATGGGATCAATTTCATTTGGATATTTATCTTACCAAAATTTCAATGACAGATTGTATAAAATTTAACCATCCAGTTGAAAAATGCATATGTCGAAATTTTGGTGTGGTATCAATTGAAGAATTGATTCATTATTCTCAAGGGAAAGTTGGTTAAAAGTTATATGTACAATGCAGAGCAGGACAATATGTACAAAACAAATATCATAACAAGCCCAGTACAAGTAATAACAAGACATGATGGATACTCAAGGCCGGCCTTCACCAAAAGCATGCAGACTGCAAACTAAACTTACATTGTACTGTATATTATATACTATTCTACAAAATTATACACCACCATGTTGCAGTATACGTAGACCCCAGCACTATCCTCATACCAACAGACCCAAAAACAGGACATGTACACCCTTACACTTACAGACACATTTCTGCTACCAAAGATCATAGGTGTCAACCTCTGAAACCTCCAATGATGGAGATCATCCTCATTCCACCTTTCCAATGAGGGAGAAAGTGTGTGAAATGCTTTTTAAACGGCATTGCTCAATTTATCTTTCCCTTTAAAGGTATCAAAATAACTCCGAAAATCATTCATTTGATTCAGACACACCTGTTATGATCATTACACACATCCTACAGTAACTAGGAGCTCAATTGACCACAGGATGTAGATTTTGAGTTTGTGTCAGTTAAATTTGGACTTGAATAAGGGAGTTTCGAGGGGGATTGGTAAATTTTGGTCAAAATGAGGGAGGTTTGACAGCTATAAAAGATACATACAAAAAACAAAAATACACAACATCACACAATTAATGGAACCTTCTACCCTTGAATATCAGCAGTATCCCCTACACAGTCCTTGAGGTCGTCATATCTGCATCATAAATACATACAATGTAGACACATTTTTACCCTCTTTATTTGGACTACTATATATATATATAAAACTAATAAAATAACAAATCACTGTACATACGTGTATGCATTTTCACTACATTCAGTCCACCTGACATATTGTTGACAATTTTCAAGATTGACGGCACCTTTTACCCAAAGAAGAAGAATGATGCTTTAATTTGTTTTTATTCTGTGCGATGAATTTTTTGCGAACAAGCTGTTGCCGTCATATCCTTTTATTTGGCAAAAGTTTGCTGGACAAATGAAGTCAGTGTAACAAGGTTTTGCTGTAATATCCTTAGACATATCGCAACTTATCCATGTGATACTGATAGATTACCATAATTTTTCATGTTTTGCAGGTTATTTATGCACTCAACACAAAAAATGATGAACACGATGCAGTTTTGCATAACCTCAAAGAACAGCACGAGGAAGAGATGCAAAAACTTCTGTCAGAGACGAAAGACAAGATCAGTGTGTTCAAAAGAAAAATGGATGAAGAAAATGACTATAGACAGAAGATTGCTTCGTTGGAAACCACCGTAACTAACCACGAAAGATATAAACACGATGCTCTGCATAGATTTGAAACGTTTAAGCAGCACGCTGAGGAACGCGAATGTCAGGTAAAAATGGACCATTCTCAAAAGATTCTCACATTATCACAAGAAGTGTTGACTGCCAAGAAAAACTTTGAAAAACAGTTGGAACAGTTTGAAGAATGGAAGAAAAATGTGGATTCTGAAAAAGAACAGGCTCTGTCAGACATGAAAAAAGCTCACCAAACAGAAATGGACCAGCTTCGTACATTTCAACGTTCACAAAACTCAGACTGGTTAAACGAATGTGATAAAGTTGAAGACAAATTCAAAGGACAGATTGAAGAACTTAAGACACAGTTAGAAAATTTGAGTGTGGAAAAAGCAAAAAGTGCAGAAGAATATGAAGCAAAGCTATCAAAAGCTCAGGCATTTTATGAAAAAGAACTTGCTGCTTTGCGACAGTCCCAACATTCTTCAAGTGAAAATTCAAGCAAAACACTTTTGGAGGAACAGGAAAAAATGAGAAAAGATTTTGCTGCCCAAGAAAGAGAATTGAAAAAGCAAATAGAAAGTCTAGTCAACCAATTGTCTATAAGTGAAGATGAGGTAGAGAAATACAAGTCAGAAATGGAGAAATTAAAGATGGCGCTAGAGAGTCATGAGTCTAGTGCTGGCAGTCTACAGAAAATGGTAAGTAGTCTTAGTATTTCTTGGATATAACAGGTGGTAAATGACAGGTTATTTTTATACTGAAATTCATTTTTTCTAAAAAGATACATTTTTTTATGTGGAATTGGAACCACAATATTGAAATTTACTTTCTTCTAGAAAATCCTGTAATAGTTTGGTGTCCTTAGACTGCGTACGTATCTGTTTTAGTGGTGTCTTCCATCATGGCAATGACAGGTGTGACCAGGTGGGATGGCATGCAAATATCTGGTACTAGAAAATGACTGTTGAATGGTACCACCATCAGTCTGAGTGTGATCTGTTGAGATGTCACTCTATTTCTGGTACTATAAAATGGCCTGTGAATATCACACTGTATCACGCTGTGTACTAGCTGGCACTATAAAATGGCCTGTGAATATCACACTGTGTACTAGCTGGCACTATAAAATGGCCTGTGAATATCACGCTGTACTGACACTATAAAATGGCCTGTGAATATCACGCTGTACTGGCACTATAAAATGGCCTGTGAATATCACGCTGTACTGGCACTATAAAATGGCCTGTGAGTATCACGCTGTACTGGCACTATAAAATGGCCTGTGAATATCACGCTGTACTGGCACTATAAAATGGCATGTGAATATCACGCTGTACTGGCACTATTAAATGGCCTGTGAATATCACACTGTAATGGCACTATAAAATGGTACTGGCACTATAAAATGGCCTGTGAATATCACGCTGTACCGGCACTATAAAATGGCCTGTGAATATCACGCTGTACTGGCACTATAAAATGGCCTGTGAATGCCTTTGCATTTAGGTCAGTTTTCGACTAAGCACTGCAGCTAGAGTCATGTATGCAACATCACATGCTGTAGTTCCTTATACATGTATATGATTGAATACAACATATTGTATGACTTTTCGTAACCTTGACCTTGGTGACCTTACCTAAGTTTAATGTAGAAAACGAGCACCTGTGTCTTACAGTCAATATACATGTATGTCTGTTCAATTTGAGATTTCCTGTAGTTTCAGTATCTTACAAGTACAATGTATATATGTACTCTTTAAAACTATTCCTGTTTGGATGAAAATAAAAGGCACAATTAAGTCTACTTATGAAATATAGAACAGTTGTTATAGGCCATTAAAGTTCTAACATATAGAACAGTTGTTATAGGCCATTAAAGTTCTAACATATAGAACAGTTGTTATAGGCCATTAAAGTTCTAACAGGAGATGTTAAGAAAGATCTGTATGTATGATCATAATATTTATTACTAAGATTCATTTCAACACTGGCTTTTTCAGAACCCAGCATTTCTCAAGATAATGGACAAAAAAATAGTTCCAAAACAACTACGGTATCTGATTTCATGCATAGGAAAGGATATCACTGACAGTTGATTAATTTTGCAAAATATAGGTTAAGTTTCTATCATTGAATGTGAAATATAATTCGTAAAATGGAAGTATTAATCAATTCTCTTAACATTTTTTACCCATTACAGTTAGAGGAAGCCAAAAATGAGGCATCAAGTGCTTTAACAAGATTAAAGGAAATTGAATCTGAATTGACGACGCACAAGGAACGTTGCAGGGAGCAAGCGGAAGATCTTCGCATAAAGTCCAGTAGGTTTAATTTGTGTTTTGTAGCACATTCATTTACTCACAGTTGAATTTGTACTTTTGTGCTCTGTTATAATCAAAAGGGTTTTACTTCTTAGGAATTTGGAAATTTTGTTTTAGTCCACCAACATCAGATGCAAACCCTTCAAATGGCTTTTTGTCTGTTAGGTTCATCATCATCCTTAAATAGTTATTGTTATTACTACTTGTCAATAAGTTCTAGGGATCGTTCTCAAGTTTTATCATCTTCGCTAGCCAAGTGTTCACTTCGTAAACACTCCACTTACGTAAGTGGAGTGTAACTAAGCGAACACTTGGCTAGCGAAGATGAAGTTTCATATACATGCATAACTTTCCTTCAGCTTTTAGTTTTGAGATTTTGAGACTGATCAACAAGAACAAGATGTCTGGCTGGTAATCTTGGATTTTGAGAGTTAAATTAAAATATTGTTATCACTATTTCTCAGAAAGTTAACTGAAAGGATCTTTCTCAAATTTCATACATTGGTTTTCTTGATTCTTAGTTGTGCATGGTTGATTTTGTGACTGATTGGAAGAACAAGATGGTTGCCAGGCAGTCTTCTTAGAGTTTGTTAAAGTTTAATTTTATCACCATTTCTCAAGAGCTTAACTGGATTTATCTTTCTCAAGTTTATTACTTGTAGGTTTTTTGGTCCTCTGCTGAACATCTTTAACTCATTCACCCCTGATATTTTATAATGAATCAGACGAGTTCAAATTTGTCTTCAGGGGTGAATGAGTCAATTTTGAGACTATAGCCAGAAAAAGAAAAGATGGCCACCAGGTTGCCTAGCTTCTTTGATTTAAATAGTTAAGAACTTCAAATTTATGTTTCATTATTCCTCAGGAAGTACCTGATGAATCTTCCTTAAATTGCAAGAAAGTAGGTTTCCCTTGTTCCTTAGTTGTAGATGTTTAATTCTGAGACTGATCATAACAATAAGATGGCTGCCTGGTGCCATCTTTGATTCTGACACTTAAAAGTATGTTATTGCTATGGATATTTCAAAAAGTCCTACATGTAGATGGATCTTTCTCAAATTTCACAAATAGGTTCCTCTTGCGCAATAGGTGTGCATGAACAAGATGCAGGTCTTCTTAGAATCTTGGCCATCTTAGAATTTGTCACTTAGAATTTGTCATCAATTAAGATCTCTCAGGAAATACTCCAGGGAGTTTTTATAAAGTTCCTCTCCAGGCACTTTTTGGATCATAGTTGCAAAATATGTCTCATTTTAGCTTTATCGAAAGAAGACATGATAATATATAACCAGATGGACATCTTGAATTTGACCATTGAAGTTTATTATCCCTATTTTTTATAAGTTAAAAAGGCTATGTACCTCTTCACTTGTTTCACAAATTTCATTTTGAGCTTCAAGCTGTTTTCCAATAGTTACCACATAATGTGTACCTTTTACTGTTGAC
The DNA here is from genome assembly GCA_032359455.1 of Chlamys rubida. Classification (NCBI taxonomy): domain Eukaryota; kingdom Metazoa; phylum Mollusca; class Bivalvia; order Pectinida; family Pectinidae; genus Chlamys; species Chlamys rubida. The sequence continues at coordinate 12,786 of JAUMHH010154149.1, read as the reverse complement.
ACTGACATCAACCCAACAGGTAACGAAAAGTCAAACTTTCATACAGTAGAACTAACGAGACACATGTACAATGATGGGCACCAAGAACCCTCTGGGATCTCATGTATTTATTTATATCCAGTAATTTGCAGTTAAAAAAAATCAATATAAATGTAAACGAATCACTTAAGAAAATCAAACTCTGGACTGTCATTCTTCCCTTACAAAATTGAGTAACTACTTTTGTAGCTGGTTTATATTGGAAATGATACTGTCAACAAAAAATTGATACATATTAACAGTTTTTAAATGTATATTTTTTCAAGTTGAAAATAAGTTAATTTTGTCTTGAATTTTCTGAAGAGATATTTAGGGCTATGACAAAATCTGTGTATTTAGGAAACAAGAATGTGTCTCATGATTATGTAACATATTTCATTAGATACAAACTTCTTTAATTTTAAATCCTGCTTGAAATTAAATTTAAAAGTTATTCTTTCCAAGAATTGTTTTTAGTATTTGAAATTGAGTAGCCTATATTACCAGGTATAGACAAGTTTTCAGTAAGGATGGTTGTGGTGTGATTGATGGTTGGACTAGTATCTAATTATGAGAGGACATTGCAGGTTCAATTGGTGAGTTGGAGGTGACAAAACTACAGCAGCAGTCGACTATACAGGACCAGACCGTCGAGATCCAGAAACTAAAAGACAAACTGACATGGCTTGAGTCACAATGGAAAAACGTGGAGACAGAGAAAAACTCCCTAAGTAAAGAACAGAACGCCCAACTTCTGTCACTACAGAAGGTCGGTATTGTGGTTCCTCTATATTCCCTGTTTAATTATCTTTTAAATTATTTAAGGTCCCTATGAGTGTGATAACCATGCAGGTATTCTTATGATTTTAATTCTTCAAATTGGATGAGTGGTTTTTAAACAGGAATATTCCAAACTTATCTGATTCACAAATATTGTGAAAACCCATCTTAAATGCATTTGGATTCTTTGAAGAAGCCATGTTTGATACCAAATTGTAAAAAAAGTGTTTGTTTTTTCAGTCATTGGAGGATTTGTCACTAGAGAAACAGACTTTGATGGCCAGATACGAACGAGATTTGCAGAATCTACGAGACAAAATGGCTATCAGAGAGAAAGAACTGGCTGACAAACACGCAGCAGAGAAACAGAACCTCAACAGAACACACCAGGATGTGTTGAAAACTCAGCAAGATAAGGCAGACACTCTCCTGTGTGAAACTAAACAGGTAAGGTCTACTCTGCTACTTTTAGTAGTGCAAGGGAAATAACTCTTATATCAAAATTTGCAAGTCTTTAGTTACTATTATGAAATAATTATGAAGAGTCAGTTTTAGCTCGCCTATTTGGAGAATAGGGGGGCTAATGTAGTCACCCCTGCGTCGGCGTCGGTGTCAGCATCCCACCTTCTGAGGTTATTTTTGGGCAAGTTTTCTCCAGACAGTGTTGGATCAACACACTGAATACACAGTTGTCTATTATGAGGTTAAGGCATTTTTACTGAGTGTAAGCAATGTGCTGGACCATATTTTCATATTCACAGTGAAATACAATTAATTCTTTTTAAACAAATCTTCAAAAATGTGTCTGTTTACAGAATCTGGTAAAGCAACATGAAGAAGATGTGAGGAAAGTGAAGGAGGAGAGTGATGCTATAACACGGGAGTATGACCAAAAGAATACTGATCTTACCAACAAACTGGCCACTTCAGAGGAGGAGGTTCGTCACTGGTCTTGTGTTCACTGGTGTTTTGTTTAGTGTGTCATACAGTGGCAGTAGTTGGTTTGTAAATGGTTTGAATGAGACACAAGTTGTGGTGGAACCATTAAATATCAGACCCAATATTGGCCAGGGCAAGGCCTAGTGCAAAATTCTAATCTAAGGCTTCAACAAATGTTTAAAAAATTAACAGTCATTAGCTGTTTTGTTATATGTGTCACTCTGATATTATTTCTAACATTTCCCCCAGGATTTGTTACAAGTGACTATTTCAGTAACGCAGTAAATGGAAAAGTTGTAAATGCTTCTGCTATCCGTACAGAAAACAGTGAGGATTCTGTGCGACATTTTTCTCCTGCCCAACTCCAGTAATCCAAGTGTAGTATAAAACGGTGTTGGGTGGGTGCTACTTTGTACAATATCTGTGCTGTGAGGTGAGATAGCATTATGAAAAATAAATGCTGCAGTCCACCAGAAAACAGATCTCTAGCACACATCCAGGCATGCCCACATACAGTGTATGTATTAAACAGGTGGCATAGGACCAGTAGTTAGCACCTGGTAAGGCATTCAATGTGAAATTCTCATCTTTAATTGATTGTATTCCATGTAATAGGTTGTTTGAAGTATTTATATATCTATTGTACAGGATATAAATACCCTTAGAGTGGCTTATAATATTCTAGCTAAAAGAGGTGCTATATATAATTATCAATTGGCATATAATGATAATAACCATTAATGGAAACTTTTGATAAGCAAGATTCCAATGGACAGATAATTATTTATTATATATTACAGGTGAAGTGGATATGAAAATGGAATCTTTTAGATTGGTTATTTTAAACTGTTAGTAATGACAAAAAGCTTTTTTAAAAATTCAATTAAAAAAACAGTCACGTATTTCAGTTTTGATAAGTACATAAATAAGTTTAAGTTGATATTCATTTGTTGTTCTTTACCTTCATACTTGTCACAATGAAGTATATTTATCTACTAACTTGTGTACTTAAAAAATTCTTAATATCATATGTATGGCTACAGGTGAGACGCCTGGAGAAGATTCTAAAGGACAGTGAATCAGGTCTGGGGACAGCATCCGGTAAAATCAACAGTCTCAAGGAGGCCTCATCGCGATTACAGTCTGACCTGGAGAAGTCCCGAGAGGAAATCAAAACTCACAAGACAAACGCTGCCAATTACAAGGTTAGTCACTATATATATAGCTAGTCAGGTGTAGAAAGATATCAACAAAAGACAAATGTTGCCAATTACAAGGTTAGTCACTATATATATAGCTAGTCAGGTGTAGAAAGATATCAACAAAAGACAAATGCTGCCAATTACAAGGTTAGTCACTAGTCAGGTGTAGAAAGATATCAACAATTCCTACAAAACAAACATACAAACATAAGTGCTTTATGTCTTGTTTAAATGATACATGTATTTAATACCAATAACAATAATAAGTCAAAAATCAGCCACAGTGGCCAAGTGGTTAAGGCGTCTGACATTCTGCTACCACTAGCCCTCCACCACTGGGTCGTGGGTGCGAGACCTACGTGGGGCAGTCGCCAGCTGGTACTGGCCGTAGGTCGGTGGTTTTTATCCGGGAACTCCGGCTTTTCTCCACCACCAAAACCTGGCACGTCCTTAAATGACCATAGCTGTTAATAGGACGTAAAACACAAAAAACCAAATCAAAACTCAGCATGTTAAAATTCCGTAAACACAGGAAATATAAAAATTGTAAGTAAATTTAGTAAGACATACATGTATGTTTCATGTGTGCGAGGGTCTGAAAACAATACAATATGAACACCAGCTTACAATTTTTTTTTATTTTGCTCAGCTATTCGAAATGTTGTTTCCAGTTATAGACTTGGATGTACAAAGAACTCACATTTAGACACACATATTACATTTAGTATTTCCAAGTATGTTTTTATGTGAAACTTTGTTAGCAAGAAGTGATGAACAGACACTGTTTTGTCAAATTTGTCTTATATCAGCAAAATTGTTACTATGACTCTTGTTTACATTCACCGTACTTGTATCCAAGAATCGTAACTTTCTTGGATAGAGAAGTTCCGATTATCACAACAGTTATTCCTGATTTTATACACTTTGATGACTGTGCTAACCTCCTTGTCAATGTCGTATTCAGGAGTCTACAAGGTATATATGTGAGTCATGACGTAAGTCTCACTGTGTATGTAGTCAGTAGGCCAGTGAGTTTCAGTCTCTGTCATGGTTGGAACTTGGCGTCTAATATTCATTATTCAGGTATCTACACAGTATACGTATTCACGCTGTGTATAGTCAGTAGGCCTGTGAGTTTCAGTCCCTCTCCTGGTCGTAACTTGGGTTACTGAAGGAGTATTTCAAGCCCCGTACAACATCACCCCTGTTTTGATTCGTTAGGAAATGGGACACATCATTAAGAGGAAGTTGAAACCGCTTAAAATGGTACGTAGAGAGTTTGAACAGGAGGATTTTGACTGATGCATTCAGAATGATGAGGGTAGTGTTTATGCTATCAGAACATGAGTTGTCTACTGGAACGACTTTGGTGAATAACACGGTCATTTGCTGGTAAAGTGATCCTCCGTAACACATAAGATGGAGGAGTCCGAGGAAACACAGTAAACAGATGTCCAGTATTGGCTTCCTCTCACCCTTCCTCCGCATCATGACCATCAGGATCTTCACCAGATAGTAAACAGTTGAGCACAACAGAAACATGTACGGAGCAAGCATGGTCACCGCAACATTAACAGTGACTGTGTAAAGCTCGTATTCAAGTCCTGTTAGACGTTTCTTCATCAACCACGGAGCGTCAGGACTGTCACCTGCTATCTTGTATTCAAACAGTTTGACACCATGGATAAATGTTGCAACAACTGGTAGGGCCACAATACACACGGAGGAGGATTTCAGCAGAAATTTCTTCTGTTCCGTACCATCAGCAGCCTGGTCAGATTCCCGCAGAGGCTTAATGCTAGTGTCGTCGCCCTCAATCTGTGTGGAGAGGATCTTTTTGGTAACCAAGGCAACCAGCATCCAAGAGGATGCACATATCAGAATGAAGCTGAGTGCATACCTAGAAATAAAAATTCCTCATTGAGAAATGATTTCTTAAGTTTTATTAAATATAGAAATAAATTATTATTTTCTCAGCTTTTACTTATAAATCAGTTACTTAGTATAAACTTTCAGTGACTAGAGAAATTGGGTAAGTTGGACTTGAAATTAAACACTTCAAAGCCATTTTCTGAAGTTCAAATTTCAATTAATTTATATTGCAATTAATTCTATAATCTAGATGCCATTTTTACCGCCATTGAACATAATGAACAAGTAAATATCAGGATACACAAGATTGATGTACAGAAAAAAATTGAAAGAATAATCAAGTTGGATAATTTTTAAATTTATATTTTTTTACAAGTGATTTCGAGAGGTTCACATGTACTTATAATTAAGTATTGAGTTTGGAGTCGAATGGTACATAATTCATTTTGCAATGTTTCATTTCCTGTTTTCATGGGAGAAATCTGAAGTGTCTATAGAATTTCTACAATACACATCAGATTAACTTCTACCAATTACGTGTTGTTTATATATATCCAGTGGTATACACAGATCCTGCTAGCCTCTCGTACCTCTCACCACAAATTTGTCATTGTACTAGACTTATTTCCTGCTTTGTGTCCGTAAACAATTACAAACCATGTTACTGTCCTATACAAATTTCTAACTTATATATAAATAAACTTTTTATCATAAAATATGTGTACAGGTTTGTTTTTATCCAAAAAATTATTAAAATTAAAACATCTGTATTTGTATGTTGGCATATGTGTGGCCTACTTAATATATTATTTAATGCCGTTACAGGATTAGGTCTAAACTAGTATATAGTATAGTATATATATAGAGGGAGAAATGCAGCATGGTTGCGTCAGTGCCATTTATAGGATTTGTTGAGTTATTTGTTGTTATTAGACACAATGGTATCATAGGAGAATTAAAATAATGTAGCATTTATGGAGTAAATAACCAGAACATTATTTCAATGTGTATAAACATGAAGAGAGCATGTACCAGACTACTACCAACCTTATTCCAATGTAAATGCCAAGCTGGGCATACTGTTGCTGGTCCAGGTGAATGTATCCGGTCTCGAAAATTAAATAAGGCAGTTGGATTAACAGAAAGAGTAAATCCGAGATGACAATTGTCATCAGGAAAGAAGTTTTATCATCTTGGACCTCAGATCTAGAGTTACATGTAAATGCCAGGATGTTGACGAGATTTGCCACCACTCCACAAATACAGAAGATGATGGAGAGTACTAGAGTTGTCACCGTGCAGGTATCAGTGGACATAGTGGTCACTAATGTGTCCAACAGGGTCTGCGGCTGGAGCGTGGAGTGACCATCACATGAATCCTTGGTCCAAGTGTAATTCATGGTTATCACAATAGGTTGTGATGTTCAGTAAAGTTTCTCCAAACGTACTGAGGCCCAGTGCTAAAATGTCTCTCATAAACTTATACCAGGGATTCTGAATGCGGTTTGATACAGTGTGAGAGCTAGGTAGTGACAGACCGTTACAAGCCTCGACTTAGAAACATATATACCTCCTACTTCAAGGAACCAATGTGTCGTCATTTATTTCTGCTTAAGTTATAAGCTCTCAAATACCTGGAGTTGTGACTGAGAACATAAGTAGTGAAAGTACATCATGAACTTCCACTTAATAGGGGTCAGCACACTCTGTCATTCAAGTACTGAAGGTGTGGAAGTTATAATTGGTCAAGGATGTAGTTCAGCTAAGTTAAATTATCATGGTTACGGTAAACATGCTGTAAGTATGATAGTTCAGGGTGTTCATTTCCTCCATACCATATAAATCCATTTGTATCAGTACACATATTTTATTGAAGATTATATAATCACCTGTAAGTATGTTTTATGCATGCTTATTAATCCTGTAATTTGTAATAATGCCAGGTATATACCTGAAGTTCAAGGTCATGGCAAGGGGTAAAAGGTCACATTGTAAAGCTAGACTATAATATCACACATGTTTTAAATGGCTGAACCATTTGTTATAACTTTCCAAAATTGTATCATTATGTGTAACACTTTCAAGTCTGACCTAAAGGGCATGGGTTTAAATGTCAAATCTGTGTAATTGCACTTACAGTTTGTATCCTCTGAAAACTCTTATGTTTACTAATAAATCTTTCTATGGGTATTTATCATAATCAGATGGAGCGTTGCATAACAGATTAATAAGGTCCATACAATATGTATCTAAAAGATATGGAAAGGGGTCAAAGGTCAAATCCTTACAATACTTGTCCGAATCATAACATATCATGGTTAGACAGTGATCATGATGACAGTGTTGTAGAAAAATACGGTCATGACAAGGCACAGGTGGCGGGGGGGGGGGGATGTAATTTAACCTTACTTCACTTTGTTTTTATTGCCATTGAGTGTGGTTTAAGTGATATCAGGTGGTTGAACTTTTCTCCACTTTATGATCTTAAAATTTCTTGAGAGCATTTTTAGAAATTCAATCTCAATCAGGAAGTTATGAGCATCATTGCATCTGGTCTATAATTCTATAATTATATTCTAGATGAAAATATTTGTCATCATATCTAAGTAACTGAGTTCTTTACACTTGATCTTGTTGACAATATCAAAGTACTGTAAGTGTATACTTCAGGTACTCCACTTTTGAGACAGTTGACACTTGATTTAATGTTAAATGTTTCACAGAATTTCTATATTAGCCCTTGATCTTCACATCCAGATGTACATGTAAGGGTTTGGGTTTTGATATTAAATACTATATAATTATATAACATACAGGTCATTGAGCAGAGCTCCTTCTTGATCAGCTTCACTTTTAGACTAATCTGGACGGACACTTCTAGCAGTTAACAATACAATTAATTGAATCTTTTGTTTCCACAATAAACCTCCACTCTTAGTTTTCAATTAGTATTATTTGACTTTACGGTTGTAAAGCCATTTACTGACTAACCTGTCAGTCTCCTTTATTTATTTATTTATTCATTTTTCATATCTTATCCAAGCCAAATTAATGTCAGTAAAATCTAGTGTGGAACAGACATCCTATAATGAGCTGATCCTCCTCTTCTGTACCCATTTCAGGGTAATATCTGAAGGTAAAAGTTGTGTTCTGTTTTTTTCGTAGGCTGAACTAGAAAAACTCAAGAAACTGCATGAAAGGAAGCTTGAAGAGGCACAACAAGAACTGAAGAAAAAACTTGACCAATTGGCTAAAGACCTGGAATCAAAGTGGTCAGATAATCTCAGGTGAGAAACAAACAGCTGCCGTAGTTTCAATAGGGACCAGCTTGAGCAAGAACAGGAATGCAGGATCATGTGTACATGATGTTCAGTTTGTTCCTGCAATGACCACTGTTGTTCAAAACTTTATGAAATGAAATGTTACCACTCACTGCGAGGTGTTAGGAGATTCAATGTCCATTGTCAAAGAGAAATATCATTATAGATATACAGGAATAGGTATACAATGTCCATTGTCACAGAGAAATATCATTATAGATATACAGGAAT
>JAUMHH010154138.1:0-18753 GCA_032359455.1 Chlamys rubida | reverse complement strand
CACCACACGCATGCATCTTGCACACAGGGGAGGCCGTCCTTAAATGACCTTAGCTGTTAATAGGACGTTAAACAAAAGAAAACAAACCAAGTATTGATTTACTGCCCATCGACAATGTGAGTCGTAAAACATAAACATTCCTGAAAAGTTTATACATCAAACAAAAAAGAATAGGTTAAAAGGTTATTGATGTTGAAATTAAATCGATGGCAAACAAATTGGTGGTTAAATATGTCATATCTTATTGTAAGGATTTATTGAGTGTAAATGATTTTATATTAATTGCACAGAAACTGTATCAAATGGATTTTCATAGACGGTACATTATAGAATCTGTCACGTATTTGTTTGAAATCAGCGCCTTCAATCATAAAATTGACTGTAAGTGGTTGATCGTATGCGTGACAATAAAGTTGGTCTTCCTTACGTAAAATGTAATTATGTGTGATGTAGGTATGGCCTAAGCACAGTCCAGAGATGACAATTTACTCTGTGTCTACAACATATGACGAGTCGGTCATCAATTACAGATTATATTATAGGAATAATATATACCTACTGTGAATTCACAACTCTGTTTGAGTGGAAATCATCAGGTTAAATGTAAATTGACATATATTCAGCAGGTATTCTGTGTACGTCTTACTTTGTTCCACATGTTCCCATTAAAATAAACCCATAAAATTGTAGAACAACACAACATATAATTCACAGTAGATTTATTTGGTTATTTAGGGTTTTACGTTCTCGAAACAAATATGGGCATCTGAAGAATGTAAATACGGATAATGGGGTCACTTGAAGGTCACTTCTAAGTGGCTCTTTACCAAAATGTCATGACCCGGACACGGTAACATAGCACTCCACCTGGTCACTTTATACTGACAATGGGCTAACCAATCTCTACAGCTAAGCATACGCCTGAGAGTACGCATAACACCAAGATAATTAGCAAGGTATTGCCAAGTAATGAAACGAAAAAGGAGAAAAATATGTTTTAATCGGAACAACATATTTAGTTTTATGAATTTTGTGTCCTTAGGTAGAGGGTACAAAAGTCATTTCCGCAGAACTCACACTGTTGTCTCAAGTTACGAATCGCTCAGTGGTAACATAAATCATATTCTGTTCTTATCTCCAGATATTTCTTTCTACACACGAGGACGAAAGGGTTGTTTCCCTTTTTCCATTTGCTGTAATGTTTCGTAATGTATATATAGTTGCCTCCCATAATGTAAATAATTATTTTTGAAATCACTTTAACCTGTCACATGTATTGAAACATATCTATAAATGTATGATTCCTTATTTTTCTGTATTGGTTCCACTAATTCTGTAGTTTATTTCTATGTATTAGTGACACTAGCTCTACATTTAATATTGCGTATCGGTCACACCAACTATATTTATTTCTATGTATGTGCCCCCACTTAAATGAAAAGTTAATTGCGTAGTATTGGACCTACTACATGTCGCTCTGTAATACATTTCTTCTGTATTGGTTCCACTTACTCTGTAGTTTATTTCTTGGCATTTGTATTCAGTAACTCTGATTTATATTTCTATGTGTTGGTGCGACTAAATCTGTCGTTAGTTTTGATTAATTGTTTCCACTTAATCTAAAGTGAATTTGTGTGTATTCGTCCAACTGCCATCGCTTTTCTTTGTATTTGTCTTACAATCTAAACTTCAGTTCTAAGTATTGGTCGCTCAAAATCTGTTACTTCTATGCAATGGTCCCACTAACATTATAGCTAATTTCATTTCCTTTTGTTTGAATAATTCTGTAGAAATTGCCATGCATTGGCCATCACTAATTTTTAAGTTAATTTATATGTAGCGCTCCCATATTCTCTGCAGTTATAATACAAATGTATTTAACTTGGTACCATAACAAGATTAAATACTAACACTAATATTTAAATCGACGTGCGTTGGTTAACGTAGAACTGGATACTTTTTGTTATTTATTATGTTTGTTGAACACTTTTCGCGATATCACAATCAACCATCCACAAAAAGCTCCACTTTTGCTAGAAGGTGATGCTTATTTTTTGTATGATATTATGTATTTAAAGCGTGGACTGAAGGTGTGGTTAATAAGTTCAAATATGAGACACTCCCAAGTTTTTATCCTAAGTGAAATTTTAAGTACTTGTCTTGAAATACTGGATTGAAAGTAAATCTCTAAATGATTGAACGGAATAACTTAATGATAAAAAGGCTTATACTTTTCTTCTACCTGTCAAACGACCTTTAAGACAAATACATTCTATTATTTTCCATAACAATATTGTTTTTGTATCTTCAACCACATTGCTATATATAGTAACAAAGCTCAACTAGCAATTAAGAGCATTAGGTCGTCAAATTCAAGGTCCGCACAGGGCACGAGACATAAAATTGTCTTCTTTTGTCACATGCATTTCTGTTATTTTCCAAAGAAGCAACAAGAGCATACCGACGTGTCAACAAAAATCTTAAGGTAAACTCGAAATTGATAAAACTAGGGCAAACTATGAAAATGGTAACATTAACATAGGGGTCTTTGCAAAAGTACAAGGATAACAAAACCAGGTGTTCCGGAATGGTAAGCGTCTTTTACTTCATCGACGACATCCGCAATATAAATCTAGGTAAAAACCAAGTAATGTCACGTCCTGACAACGTAGTCGGGTAGTGAAAACAAGGAATTCTAATGAGTATTATTAGAAATGCCAACCTTTAATCCACACAAAGAAATGGCATATGATGGCGACCATAAAACGTGTCTAAAGTCTTCTTCAGCTTGCATTATTGGAAACCATTTGTTGTTATTGTGTCCTTTAACAGTCGACATCTATCACAGAAATCATCCAAGGTCTTGAATACCGTAGGTAGGGGGAGAAGGGTATTACTCTCAAGAAAAAGAAGAGCTCGATCAGGAAATCGTACAACTTATCTCTTTAGGTCATGTCTTAAGTAAAGATCGAGGAAAGTGGGAGGGTCTGCTGTGTCCCTGATTTCAAGCTCAGGGGGGGTCGATCAATGTGGTCAATGTATTTATTGTTATTAAAATAATCACATTATCAATATATCTGAATGATAAGCTAATCAATACATTACGCGTCACTTGAAAACAAAAAATAATCGCATAGAAGAGGGCTCGGATTTTTCCCATAGGATATAATAAGCCCAATGTATCATACATAATGGGTGAATAGTGTATTCTGATTCGAAAGTTTGGAATATTAACTGCCAGTCGAAATAGTATTGTGTTCAATATATGTTACATAAGTATACATTGTATATATCTACATACAAGTAGCCACACACTTCAAAATCATTAACTTGTGTTAATCTAACTAGACAACATGCTTTCAATCAAATAGTCAACGGAGCGTTGACGTGTCGTTCTCAATGACCATTGACCATGACAGCCGCCTACATTAATCATGTAAGATCGAGGCGCGAGAGAGCTCACATGTATGTATACATGCTTTATTTAACAAAAAGTTATTGGTGATAGTGTTGTTCCCCTTTCAATATTGTGATATTAACAATAATCATTACTATATCATCGTTTTTCAAGAATCAATACATATTATAAAAAAACATAGATATAATCAAAATGAGAAAAGAAATAATTAAAACTTAATAAAATCTTTGATGCTCGACTTTCGTAGTTTTATCGCATCTAAGAGACCCTTAAAATGTTAATTTAACGAAAAGCGTTAGGTCATTATTGATGAATCCAGCATCAACATTTTTTCTATAGATGAACTACATTTTTATAAGTGAATTATAAAGAAATTCGAATGATGCCCCATCCGGCTGCAATCACATAGGACAGACTAATTCAATTCAAGTGAGTGTTTATGTTTACTGGAGATTCGATTGTTTGGAGTATAGTATATGCACTTATGTGGCCAAACAATTATTACTTTTATTTTCTCTTCGCTCTCACAATATTTATATGTTATTCAGCGGATCACCATTAAATCTTTTTTTGTACCATATTTCAACGACAGAAAACAGAGCACAAGCAACACTAAAATCAGGCGAAGACAAAAATCCTTGAAGTTTGACCATTTACTCAAAACAGCCTCAGTGCATGCAACATTGGAAATATCACCGCTGTTAGAACATATAACTGAAACTACAAGAAAGCTGTCAAGTAATTAATATTTACATATTTGTATATCACAGCTGTCAGATAACATAGCAACGGATTTGTTGCTATACACCGATAACTGAAGGAATTGTCACACGTGAATGCTTTCCATTCAGAAACTGTTAGGGTCTTTCTGTCCAATTCTTAGAGTAAGAAAGGACATTGCATGGCGTCAAATTTAAATTAAGACGAAAGGTAGGGTTAACGCCCACAGAGATTTAACATTAGCGCCGGGAGTCGCCTGGAATTGAAAAACACAAAAAATACAAAAAGGAATGGGTATAGGAAAATTAAATCAGGAATAGTTAGTTTCAGAATTCATTTTATGACAAATGGGACCTCATTGACTTACACCTGTGTGGCTGTTAAATGTGGGGTGATATAATTCCTCCTAGATCATTTAAATGACACAACTACTATAACGTTATAAATATCATCATCTCTTGCAACATATTTCAACTATCATTTTGATACCAAATATTACACTTTTTCAGGAAATATTTTTTTTATTGAAGTTTTAAGCAGACAAGAATATGAATTTCATTACTAATGAGCGAATTCCAATTTTGGACACGTTCATTTGCATAGTTCTAAAACGAGTCTTTTTCATACTTGCTTAAAAGTTGCTTTTTACTGGTTTTGATAATAGATAAAAATGAGTTTGTAGACATTATATATAAATAGAAAGTTTTTAAATGAACTATACATAGACATGTTGACAATGTTGGATATATTGAAAATTTTGTGAAAATTTTGCGTATCTTCTCAAATTAAAAGTATCACTACGATTACTTTATGTACATCCACATGACATGTTTAGTATCAATATAACAGTAAAATGTATATATTATGATAATTCGATTTCAAATTATACTAGCCTGTGTCATGTATCTGTCATTTTGTTAGGATACCCCCGTCGATCAACCTGGTGTTATGCACGGAGATCCACTACGGTTATCAGTAGTAATAGTGAATAATCATATGTGCAGTTATTGCTCATTTTCATGTTTCTAGATATGGCGAAACAATAAAAGAAAATGAAATGGGGGCAGAATGTTGACTATTAATAAGATTCAACTATATTCAAAATAGTTATTTCTGTAATAGATAGTTTGTTTGATTACTGAAAATAAATGTCCTTGCCAATTATGTCATCGCGAGTCATTTAATTTCAAGTTGAAATAAAATTTTAAGAAATTATAATTTGTGATGGATAGAAATAAAACATTCTTGCATGAAAATAAAACGAACAGTTCTAGTGAAGAAAATTTACTAAATAGAAAAGGTTGCGAGAGTCTCAACTAGTTTCCGCGGCTCAAAAGTTCTATCAGCCATGCAAAATTTAGCACAGATGATAAAGGATTTTGTATCATTTTGTATACATTTTAAAATTTCACAGTATACAATTTTAAATGCGAAGAACTAAAGATAACATACACTGGAAAATATCCCGGCGATAGGAAAAACTAATGTTTTGATCTACGTGTAAATCATTACAATACTATGTATATAAACTAATATAAACATACACACAAATCTAACAGTACTTTCATAGATGTCTACAGCGTACGTGACATCCCATGATAGATAGCTCATGTCTAGACTAATTGACACCGCATGTTTGATCTATTTTCTCTTCTTAGAACATTTTCTCTTCTTAGAACTCATAATAAAAACACGAAATAAAATAATTTGCTTCCGGGTCGGGAATGACACCTGTGTTGTTTCATAGAAAAACTGCATCCAAAACATATATATAAACCGAGTTAAGACTGCTAGTTAATAGACGATGATACAAAATATGGGTACATTTTATTTGTAAAATACCAACAACATGTATTTCTATTCAAATTTGAGGATTAAATAAACAATCTGACCTGTAAGCATTTACATTTTGATTTCTTATTTCATTTCACGAAAAATATCTAAAATAAACCTTTTTTAATAATTGCCTGAAAATGGAAAAAAAAATAGGAAAAATAGAAAAAGAAAATATTTAAATAAAACTTGACCTCTTAACATAACACGTACATCACAATATCTAACAAATGACATAAATGACCATTATTACACCGCCAAACAAAGCAATTCTTGAGGTCATACAGCTGAGTCACATAAATGGTTAATAAATGTTTCATGTAATAACAAATATATCAGTCAAGGATATCGTTAATGACCTCATTGCATGTTATTATATAACGTTTATCACGCCACAGTCTATTAAAATGAAATCCTACTATCCACTTCAAATGGTCGACTTAACAAAAATACGATGATGAAAAATTACACAAAGGAAACAGAATTTGAAAGTTGTATAAAAACAAATGAAAAATAACCATACATGTACGTTCATAGAAAAAGTTATGCTTTACTTTTTCTTTCAGCAAATCAAAGCGTCAGAGCAGGAAAGATATCACGTCATTAAATGCGTAAATTTTGTAAGTATATTAAATTATGTTCATTCTACATATATCTACTCTTATTCTTGTTAAAAACCATTCTTTCCCATTAAGTACTTTATATTACTGACACAATTGACAGGGATGTGGCGGTTAATGAATTTACAAAGTCACAGTTGTTAGACAATTTTTTTTCATAGAATAAGTATGTGACACATCAAGCTCGATTTCCCCCCAAAAATAAACTTTCTGCCTGGATAAACTTAGTCACTTAGAACATGAAATGTAGTTAAATGAGTCATAAGCGATATGGCCATACTGCTTATTTATACACTATACTTGTATAAGGCATTTACTACAAAATGAGAAATGTTTATAGTTATAGGCAGTTCAAAAGGGTATTTACAAAGTACACATGTGTACCCAATTTGTTGTGACGTAGCATCAGTATTGCCACGTCACAGTTCTTCTCTTCTCAAATTTTAACCAAACTTGTCGACATGCCAGATTATAAAACCGAACACTCAGCGAGATATTTGAGTTGAAGTGATTACATACTTTGATATATACCAGTTGTGATGATACAGGTTTTTTTCGTCTTATAGCGCGGTTTGTTTCTGCTTAGGATATATATGATTTTATACACTTTTAAATGATAGGTACACATATTGGAAACGAGGCTGGATATATTGTGCAAACAAACAACAAAAATCGTTAACGTTTTCTTTGACAACAGGAAAGGTACAGATAATAGTAAATGTTTGTATCAAAGTCTTGCCGCTAGCTATTGTCAGATTAAGAAACGGATTACAGAAACCAAAAGTTTATTATTTTAATTGATGTTTGTTTATGCAAAAAGTATGACTTATTGCAAATCTACAATGTGTTTGGTGGCTAATCACATCAATCCAGGTATACACGTCCAAATATTATCAATTTGCTATGGGTTATAGACAATGCGGTGCCAAACGGTGCCATTGCGGTTTGGGCGTATTTATCATGCAAAATATCACCAGGTGTATGTATTTAAAATGCGTTGTTTGATTAAGACAGCTATCAACACATTGTTTATTCCCTTAACCGATAGTAAGATAAATCAATCAGTGTGTCTCGGAAAAACAAAATGTCTCGGCTGTTATTGTGCAAAGCATGATTAGGTTAGCTTGTTGTGAACACGAAATTCTAAAATGTCCATTTTCTGAAATTTTGGGAATTTACAGCCTATTGTGCGTGCACGATCGTGTGGTCTTCAGATCATCATTTTTAATCTCTCCCCTGTGATTGTAGATAGGATTTCTTTATTATATGTAAATATACTAGATGAAATTATAAGTTGAATTGCGTTAAGCTTACCAGGCTTTTGAACAAATGAGTCCAGATTGAGATAGGAATTACCAATGATTATGTAATCTACTGCATTTCCTCCTCGTGAAAAAGTGCCTCTTATTGTATTGTCATCATACTTATGATCAAAATACTTAAATGATAAGATCTTATCTACTAATGTGGATGGTAAGAGGTGTCCAAGTTTGTTGTATTGTCAACATTATTATATTCATATTATGCAGCAAGAATATGAGGCAATCTTTATAAAATTGCTTTAATATAACTTCACAGTGTAATGCACGTTGTTGTCGACGATATCACTGAAAGGTTTGTGAAGTTTAGTTTATACATTTACTACTGTATCTGGAGTAATAATGTTTCCAAGATATATCCATTGGTCGAGAAGATAAACAATGCGGCTGCTGTGAAGAACTTTAAAAGGCGAAGACCGCCAAGCGTAATGTTTAACACCTTTTTAGAGTAATAATTTCTTTCTTCGAAAAAAATGTATAAAATTACACTCACATAAAGAAGTGTTCAATATCAATTCATCAAAGCATGAAACCACACATGCATGTATAACATATTCATGATGTAGAAGCATAAAAAACACTGCACGTGTATGACTCTTACGTTATGTAATAATGACTTTGTGAAGGTTAAGAATTTTGTTGTTGTTGAAAACTGTCAATACACAAGAACATGTCTGAAGCTTGAATAGAATCTTTCTCGAAACGTCATTTCCGAGATACAAGTTTCCAGAACAAAAGTCACGTGATTTGGCGGTCACGTGATATATTAAGGGACATTAATACTTCCGGTATAAAGGTAAATCAGTAGCAAACCAATTTCGTCAAAGTATAACGTTGGTAAATTTGGACGGAAATGGATGAAATTTCACATACTTCAAGAAAGGGATATCTACTTAATAGCACCCTGTTGTTAGACATCCAGTTTGGAACCGCATAACATTTTTTGTATATTGTATTGTGCAACTCTCAGATTTGCGGTGTTTACGTATCTGAAAACCGGTCGAATCCGGATTTGAAAACGTCTTATATGTTTGTTCACGAGACTCATCTGCGCAGAAAATGATTATATTTTATATGAGCTCGTCCTTAGTCGAAAGTAGAGCAAGAAGATAAATGTCAACTTCATAACTAAGAATGTTTGTAAACTACTACTGACAAAAGAAAAAGCTATAGAGGTCGTTTTTAGATGACTATTTGTGTTAAAGCATTATTTTCATATGCGTTTCGGTTTCTGTTAACAGGAAAAAGCTAAATAAAATGCGGCAAGTCCGATTAATAAGCAAGTCCCTTGGCGTTTCACTTTACTAAAATGTCACAAAGGTCAAAATCTGAATCAGCGCAGGCATTTCTATGCATCGATAACCGTAGTTTTGGTTAATAGAATAAACGGCTATTTTTTTTAAATTGACCTGATTAAAATAACATGACTTAAATTTTAATTATAGATTTAAGACCTAAATATGCCTTAAATATTGACAAAGGGTCTATCTCCTAAACTCAAGTCAGGAATGTTAAAGCGACAGTATTGAGATCAGAAGTCGAGGGTTCGAATCCCATTCTGGCCCGATTGAATTTTCACACAAAGAACAGTATTGTTGAAATATTTTCAGTTTGTTCATCTTAATTGTATCACTGGTGTTCCGCAAGATATGGCATTCTGTTCAGAAATGAGTAATTAAGCTATTGTCATACATATTTCCAATTCATAATTACAGTTTAAAGCAGTGGTACGGGGATCCTTAATATGAATGCATTGTTAGGTATCCTATACATATGGTATCTGAAATGATCTGACAGGATGAGACAACTGATCAAACTGACACATGAAGAAGGACACGGCACATACGTTACAGTATGCTAGTCATGTTTACACAAGTCAAGACATACTCACAGTTGTAACTGTCTCTGACAGGTTATTTATTCAGAATGAAACAAGTTTTGATGTTTTCACGTCTACGGGATGGACTACATGTACGTTTTCGTCAGGAATGATAGGGAATAGAATATCAAACACAGAACATATGTAATAACGTGAACAATTTACATGTGGTTAACGGCTATTATGTGGTGTTTGTACATCCACTTTAATTTTAACCTCGTGCAACATTTATGATATGTACGTAAACATTTTAAGTTACACACGTTGTCACGGAAAACACGAAGTCATGCTAAAAACAAACTGATACATTTTAACGAAAACATACATATCTAATCGATGTTGATGTTTTTAATTCGAATATGACAGCGCCATGTTTGGTGTTTTTCAAACCATGCTCACAATAAGAGGAAGTTATCGTCTTCCGCGCGTGCGTTTATGAAAATCGTTGCAGAGTGATTGCCAGTAGAATACCCCATTTTGTTGTTGTAGGATCACACGCACGCACGCACAAATGCACGCATTCATGAATGTATTAAGTTAATGTTTAACTCTACGATTAACAATCACGGTTATATTGCTGAGCAGAAAAATAGTCTACACAATAGAAATAACAGCAGTGAAGATAAAACCTGTTGCGAGTTTGTAAATTTGCTGAATTCCCATCAATGTAAAATACTCTTTTCATGTTAATTTAATTTTTTTTTGTTTATTGACGAAGACCGAAAACAAAATTTCGCTCTTTAAAAATAATACTTATTTTATTTACACCAGATCCTTTTTTCCAATCCGAATGTAGAGTATCGAAGAGGAATAAAATAACTTGTTTTAATTAGATTGTGTCCACATTTATTTATCAATAAACAAATACTGAATCGCACCCCCAAAAATTAAAGAAGCAGATCATTCTTTGTTTCTTCATTGTCCCCTTAACAAAAACCAATAAAGGAAACCTGCAATTTTGCATGGGGGGAGGGGGACCATTTGTCGCCTCTTACTTTAACATGCAGCTGTAATGCTACAGATCTTTTCTGCCTCTTATCAAAGAGTAACAGTCTCATGTTTAAAACCATGCATGATTCCCTTGTATATCGGTCGTCCTCTATGTATTAATGTGATGTGAGTTGTTGAAATATGTATGATAGGTAGCGTCTAACGAACACACAACTCGCCCATGCATATGTTAAGCTCGTAACGTTTATGTAGGACTGCAAGGCCCTCGTGTAAAGAAAAGGCATGTCAATTGGAATACTCCATGTCTATTAGAGTAAAGGTATGTTAATGGGACTGCCACATGGCTTCAATGAGGCTACCGTTACACATCGGACAAGTCTTTGAGACAAACTGACTGTGACGGAGTTAATTGTTTTGTTTCCCCGAGACACAAGGTCGGCTTCTACAGGATGCTAACAACAGTTTTAAGGTCATTTAATGTCCAATTTCAATAATGATTACAGCTAGCTCTGAACTATACTTTTCAGATCTTGTTTTAAATTGCTGATAGACTTTCTATGCATAAACAAATTGTCAATAGGTGTTTCCTGTGTATCTAGTGATATGTTCGCTCCATGTTTATTGTGAGATCCATGTTGCCTTTTAATGTCTTTGCTTCCATACAATGTTGTCATTTAGATCGATTTTGAGGTCAAGTTTGTTCCTTTTATTGTTGGTGCTGTGTCTTTTATTTTCTGTATTACCCTCAAGGTATATTCACTGAGACGTGATCCCTAAAAAAGGAATACTTTTATCCAGTCTATTTTGTAGTTTTGTAGTTTTGTAGTTGTTTTTTTTAAGATCAAAACGTGGGTGTTTCACAGTCGTTGTAGTAAATAAACGTTCATATTTATTACAACCTCAATCCCTGATGTAGTGAATTATGTCACATCATTCATACAGATAGTATTTGTGTTAAGACTCATTTAGAAGCCAAAAGAATAAAACTTAGTGTCAAAGGTATACATTTTTTTATTTTTATTTCTCCATTTTTTTTGTCTTGTTACTTTTTTTAAAATTTGCGTTTGTTTTATTGTATTTCTTGCAATACCAAATTAAGTATCATGCCATATGAAACAGTGTATTTGTACCAATCGCTAAGACGCCTTTCATAACCGTATTATGATATAAGAATGCGGTTGTGACCCAACATTATAATAAGCTGGTTTTACCATATGTGTAGGCAAATTTACACGATTAATCAGGATGTCCTGTTAAGACAAATATTCCGAAGTTGACAGGTAATTCCAAGTACTAAACGTGTTTATTTAATGTGTTGATCACCTGTCGGATAGGTTCTTCAACGTGAGTGACACAGTGTATGTTAATGCTATGGTAGGTGACGTCTATCCCATCGGTTTACTAGTAATACATATTTTCAACGAAACATCTAATTTGTTTTGTTAATTTCATCTCATCTTACTTTTCATATCTTCTTGTCGAATTCGCACTTTAGATGAATATACTACAATGATAACTTGTTCGCTCTCTTTAACTTCGCTGACCCACTTTCCTGGATTTGACAGCTAGGGTCACATGACGAAGACCAGACTTACGAGAGAGAAAAAACACCGCCGGATCACCTACAGACACCGAAACGTTTTATTGATGTTCATGACTATGTTTCCTTTTGTTTTGATGTCTCGTCATTGATGTTGTTGACTTTTGATTGCGTTCAGGTTTATCTTTGTGTCATGACGTTGTGGGATATCATTTTACTCATTTTACTCTGCACAAAGTATAAAATCAACCTAACAAGGCTTTAGATGAAAAAACTTATCCAATCCATTATGATTAAGGCAAAAAGGCTTGACTAAGTGACATTATAATTTGGATTTCTCCGTTGTAAATAATTACCATTTGCTTCCGGGTCAGTCATGTCAAACATCTTGCTTAACATTAAACACTAAATACAGACATGGTGTACACGTTTTAGGTAGACTATCTTACTTTATGCCTATGACCGATAGAAACTCAAAATTTTTGTTACAGTAAATCTCTTTGTTTTCGCGAGTTGTACATTTTCTCTTAATACGTTAAATTACTCATTTTCAAGTTTAAATTTCCGTGATTATTAATTTCATATGCTATTGTTATTAACATTAAAATAACATCTTGTGAGCTATTAGTTTAAGTTTCACGCAAATAAAACAATTCCTAGAAATACTAAGTAAAAAACACCTATTTTCAAATTTAGTTTACTCATTTAAGGAGCCAAACAAATCAAACATAAAACTTCCATTTGACCATTTTGTCCATCAGGATTCATTAGTGGTACTACGGGTAAATAACACTCTACAGGCAAAGCTTTTTGATAAAAATGGACAAGATACCACCATTTATCCTGCATTAGCACATGAAAAATTAGATAGCACATGTCCAAATAAACTACACCTATATCCACATACTACACGAATACAGTCCGATGTATAGACTATGAAAATAACATTAATTTGTATTATACAACAGGGGAAGTTATGCGAAAAACACTGATTGGAGCGATACTCTAGTGCTTCATTTTCTATATCTACATATCAAATATCTAAACAGGGCGATTGTATTAATGTTCCTAGTGAATAAATCGCTGGCTTACATTTTGCGAGCAAGTGTGTTCTTTTTCTCAACTATGGATCAAAGATGGCGTCAAGAAGGGAAGATGGTATGTCTGTCGTACAAGTCTTCCAATGGTTACGTCATCCTTAACAAATCGTTGTATGATAAAAATGGTAAAAACGCCGGAAATATTGTTTTATGAAATGTATGTCTATTGAACAAAACTGTGTTGGCCGTAACATTGTTGTTATTTAACATAAGCAAGTTTCTCTGTTGACACATTTGTGCAAATCATTTAACGGAAATATAACGTTTTTGTAATTCCTCAATATACACGCTGGTGTCAGCGGTTTTTAAAACTTTCCTTAATAACAAGAGCTGACATAGTTCATAGCAAGGTCATTGCCAGACGCTTTAATAGCTGGTGGTATCAATTTTGATTTTAACGCACAGGCAACAGAATTGACAAACACACTCACACATACGCACACATTGCATTTACTGAAAATTGTTACTTTTTAAGAATTATATTAAACAATCATTGTTATGATTAGAAACTAATGTTTCAGGCGTAAGGCTGTTGTTTACAGTATCATAAATTCACACAAAATGACCCTTTAATCACTAATAAATAATAATTGCTAAATCGATTCATGAAAACTACATCTTCGTCTGCATAATGTATTAGATAATGTAAAGCGGTTATGATTTGCGAAAAGGTTTTGTTATGTGTTTCAGGTATAAATATGATTTAAGAATTATATATAATAAAAATGATAAACCGATGTAAAACATATAATATAGAACAGCAAACGGATTTAAGCGCTGTCGCGCGAAAATATACACTACCAATATGGCGCAATTTTTCGATTCACAGTACATGTGCAAACCTATGCGTACCACAAACACCATACCCGTTAATTACAATTTGTGCGTTTCCTACATCAGAGCATGCTCTTTGTATAAGGATTTTCTAGATATGTACGCTTCGCCAACCATTGACCATCGCGGGCCCCTAATATCAGTACAATTATTTGGTTATTATATAAAATTATGATAATTGTTTTGTTATTATATAATATATGTAGATAGAAAGTTAAAAAAATAAAACCAAACCAAAACTATATAATATATAATAGCTGTTTTGCTTTCATATATTATTATGATAGTTGTTTTGTTATTATATAAAAGTATGATAGTTGTTTTGCTTTCTTATCATACTATGATAGTTGTTTTGTTATTATCTAATATCATGATACAAAATGTAGCTGTGTTGGTATTGTATGATATTATGGTAGTTAGTTTGGCATTATATAATATCATGATAGTTGTTTTGTTATTATATAATATCAAGATAGTTGTTTTGGCATTGTATAAAAATAGGATAGTTGTTTTTGTCTATTATATATAGTATTATGATAGTTGTGTTGTCGTTATATGATATGCTAATTGTTTTGATTATTATACAATAATTTGCTAGTTATTTTGCAATTTTATAATAGTATGATAATTATTTAGTACTATATATGTATGTGCCATGCATCGAGTCTAAGATCGTTGTTGAAATGCATTTTTTTTATTTAACATTTGATACCATTACGTTGCCTAATGAGGTGGAGGAAAAGTCGATATCTCTGAACTATATGCAGTCCTCTTTTGAGTTCTGATTTAGCGATTTAGTAACATACATGTTTCTACTTTTTTGCTTTTGGTTTGGTTTGGTTTTATTTTGTTTAACGTCCTATTAACAGCTAAGGTCATTTAAGGACGGCTTCCCCTGTGTGCAAGATGCATGCATGTAGTGTATGCGTGTGTATTTTTGGAGGCTGCGATATGTTCGTGTTGCTTATGCCTCCTCATAAACTCTGCTATAAGATAAAAGTTAGACAATCAGATGGGCAATTGCACCTATAAAATTGGGTAATTAATACAGAATGAGAAAGATGGATAACACAGCACCACACAGCTGTTTCGTACAACGCATAGGACTCGTCGATGATTCTAGAGGCCAAAACGTGTAAAATCCCAGTGTTCTAAGCCACTAAACCCCGGTTTGGATATTTGAAGGGCTACAAATATTTATTAGTTAATATCCTAGTATGTCGAACACCCTCGTTAAAGTTATTGTTCGATAAAAATGTTCACTGTACAATGATCATCGTGGACTCTAAATAACCCTCTCTTTTAAGCAAATATATTTGGCAGTCTGCCAAAACACAGTTAGAAACAGTAACCGTCATATATGACTTATTTTTTTAAAGGTCATGACTATAACGCTGCAAAGTGTCCGATCTTTCAATAATAAGTCTCCCGTTATGTATAATTAAATTCTTACCGACTTAATCGATTTAATATATTTCTAAGCGACTAAATAAAAAAAAAATCACCATAAATAATGCATCGCATAGCATTACATGAACACATGAAAACGAAATTCAAACCTTCCTTGTGTCCTTTGGGTTGGAGTAGAAGATGACGTTTGTTTTGATTGCTCTACAATGTTTTTTTTCTAATTTTACCTTCTTTCTTTTTATCAATATCCGCCTGCTATTTATTTTCAGTATTACACGTGAGTAATTGATTAAACAATTGATTTGTCGTCAACATAATTATAAATGTCGTGACGTAGATATTTGGCAGCGTGTTTCCCCAACGTTTCCAGGAAGACTCAATATACGGTGAACTTCAGTTGATTTCCTTGTACGAATTTCTATGAGACAATGTATGATATTAAACTGAATTTATTCTGTGTTGGTGAACGCGACTCTCAATTAAGCAGTAACTGTCACCGTATCCGCCATAAACATGCACAACCTTTTGTATGACTTTAAAACCGCAAACAGAAATTAAGCTAATTAACAAACATAATATAATTGCATAAGATTTCACTTCATTAGAAACAAAGGTAGATTGAGTGTAAGTGTTCATAATGTGGCAGGCCATATCCTTGATGATTTAAATGCCATATGATCCCGCCCGACCGACGAAATGTCAACGCTGTTTTTCTTTCAGCTCATTTGAATTTTTCGTTTTTGTGGTCACCTACGTAAATGACGTAACCTTTGTTATTAAGCAAGGAATTTCAAATAGCTTAAGGATCCCTGTCCCAGTGCAAGCAAAACACTCGGATTTCACGAATTGGGTTATATCCTCTTAATTTGGTTCTGACATAACTGTGATTGAATTAGGGTCGTATTGCTGATCCGGTAGCCCAGTTTGTTAGAGCGACAATGCTGTGATCATAGGCCCAGGTTCGAAAACCGATCTGGCCCAATAAGCATAATCTCCAAACTCTTTTGGCAGCGGTACTTGTATCCTTAATTCTATATCTCTGTTGAAATGACATGAACCTGCTATACAGTGCTGAAAATCAATAAAAAAAAAAAAATGATAAAATCAATGGGTATAAAATGTACACAATAAACATAAACTTGCAACAATTAGGTGTCAATTAATTTTGACATTTGCTAACAAAGGTGAAAATAAGTTATATCTGAAATATTTAAATCAAGTTATTAAAATTTTATAGACAGTTTTCTTGAAATGAACAGAAAAAATATGTAGAACAAAACAAGTGTGTGATAAACTAAACACAGTGCAATCAGCCCGTGTTCACTTGCGATAAACAAAAGCCTTTACAATAAAAACAGATACTGAGATTCATTTAGTTTGGTCTTATTTGTTTTAACGTCCTATTAACAGCTAAGGTCATTTAAAGAAGTGCCTCAATGTGTGAAATGTATGCGTGCCAGTGTGTATGTGTGCTAGAGGCAGGTGATGTTGACGTTATAGCCTCCATCTGATAGCGCGGATCTGATGCCGACATTAGAGTGCTACTTCACTGAAATACCATGCCGAAGGCACCCGCGCAGTATTTCAATCCGGTCACACTACACTGACAACATGTGTAAATCAGTTGTTGCAATATCCTTAAATGCTGAACGTTCATTAGGGAATAGCCACTACTATTTTTAGTACTTTCGTATGTCCCGGACAAGGGACAAAATTCAGATGTTTACTCCACTTCGGCGAACGCTTAACACTAAGGCCGAAAGTAAGGTATTGCAAAGCAAGGCACTAGGATAAAAAGGCTTTCAGGAAGGAGAGGGTCCCCATAGTAGAAAACACATAAGAAAGCCACCGATTCTGCAGGGGCCACACACAAGTCGACTTTTACGACATGTACTGAAAAACAGCAGGCATTTTCTTTCCCAGAACCATCTGGAGAGAAGCTTTTTCTGAGTATTTTGTCACATTTCCGATATAACTTGTAAAAGAATACATATCCTCTACCGTGACATTGTGTAGTCAAAAAATATGCAGTGGTTCACAAACTTTTATCCTTACAACCATCAAAATGTCTTGAATTATTACACATTTTCCTTTATCTTGACGCATTTGGTGGTATAGACTTGAGTGAGGCAGTTGTAAGAAAGTAATCATTTCGCTTTGACTTACTGTTTTACGAAGCATACGAGCTGACCATGGTCGATGTGATTGTTTTTGTAGGTCTCTGAATGGACAAGGTTATTAACACAATTTAACAATTGATGAGATTTGTGTGAGCAAAGCGTATTAGATAATACATGTAGCAGAAAACAGGAGAATAACGCCGACGAGCTCATTCAAATTGGCGCTTACGGTTTTTATCAAGCGTTGAGATATTGAATTAAAGCGCCAAATATTACAATGTTTAATCTCACACTTCATTTATGTAATATTATTTTCTTAGTGCCACTGTAAAATGTAATGAAAAAAAAAGGTTTATGGTTTTGAGAAACTTTCGGTTTTACCATTGAATACCATATATATTTCACTCTTATGGCAAAATATACCAGTATTTTCACTGGTACGTCACTCGTGCAGGTTCGGGGAAAGAATCGGCCTGCTGCATCCCACTGCATGATCGTAAGAGGCGACTAATGTGGCCCCTTGCATAATCTAAGGTGGTTTCTTCCATGTCTCTGCTTAAGGGGACTTTGAAGAAATAAAAAAAATAGAATTGCTTTATCCCACTGCATGATCGTAGGAGGCGACTAATGTTGGCTCCTCCTTGCAGAATCGGGGATGGTTTCTTCCTTGTTTTCTATTTATGGGACATTGAAGAAATCAATAATTGACCTGCATCGTAAAAGGCGACTAATGTGGGACCCTCTGTAGAATGGGTGTTTTTTCTCCGTGTCTTCTACGAAGAGGACATGAACGAGACCAAAATTGCTCTGCTGAACCCCTTGCAACAAACAAACAAACGTCACACTCATGAAAAATATCGATATTCTGCCATACTCGTGAAATATATACGGTATTTAAGGACCAACCATTAAATATATCTTCCTTCTTTATCCATAAATTCATAACATCTTTTGAAAAGCAATTAAATCCTTATTTATTACCACATGATGTGATTATACCTAAAAGTTT
>JAUMHH010154137.1:0-36797 GCA_032359455.1 Chlamys rubida | reverse complement strand
AATAGAGTGTAACTGTTTACAGGAACAAAGATGACAAGCTGTAATAGAGTGTAACTGTTTACAGGAACAAAGATGACAAGCTGTAATAGAGTGTAACTGTTTACAGGAACAAAGATGACAAGCTGCAATAGAGTGTAACTGTTTACAGGAACAAAGATGACAAGCTGTAATAGAGTGTAACTGTTTACAGGAACAAAGATGACAAGCTGCAATAGAGTGTAACTGTTTACAGGAACAAAGATGACAAGCTGTAATAGAGTGTAACTGTTTACAGGAACAAAGATGACAAGCTGTAATAGAGTGTAACTGTTTACAGGAACAAAGATGACAAGCTTACCGCGGTTTCACCGCATATGACATCCTTGTTGCAAGGAATTTAGGATTTGTACGATATGATGGTATATATATATATAAAAAGCACTTTTGAACTATCTGTCTAGTCTCATACATGGACCCTGACCCAGTGAACGGTTTAATAAGATATCTGTCGTTGATAATGCTCAGCCGCTTCGTGCACCTGTCCTCTCCTATTCCATATAATCCCCAATGATCCCCCTGTTCTTGACTGCGTTCACTTATATGCGTCAAAGAATTTTAATTATGCAAAATGTTGGGGTTTTTTTGCAAGAAAAAACGAAACAGACAGTGAAATGCTCTGGCATAGTGAAAAAACCAAATATTGCTATGTAGAGACAATTAACAAATGTGTTTTGTTTAGGTCTATGGTTATTGTGTTGAACAATACGATTATTCAAAAGCATTATGTATAGATACATGGATTTACACCAATGAAAATAATAAAAAAAAGTTATTATTTTAACGAGGGATATTGTATTTATATCACTTGATGTTGTTCATGCTCCGATGAATATTCAATCAGCAATCCCTATAACTCATATATTATATCACGTGATGCTGTTCATGGTGTACATGCACCAATGAATATTATGTAATCATAAATCGCGATGATATGATTTGCGGTTGTTAATCTCGATGTGATCAATAGATAGGCGGTTAGTTATGATGTTTATTGACACGGATTATAGCATTACACAGGCTCGTTATTGGTGCAGATAGGTAAAGCCTGGGATGACGTCAGATGATGTTACTCTGCTGCAGATGTGCTGTATATTACAGGCTATATATCATATAACATTAAACGCATCGCAGTCGTCAAAAACGCCACGCTCATTTCCATATTACCACAACCTGACTTATTATCACATTAAAATG
Source organism: Chlamys rubida (assembly GCA_032359455.1). Lineage (NCBI taxonomy): Eukaryota > Metazoa > Mollusca > Bivalvia > Pectinida > Pectinidae > Chlamys > Chlamys rubida. Next base: position 35,564 of record JAUMHH010154137.1, on the reverse strand, counting down.
AAGTGTTGGATAACGAGACAAACACACGCTAAAGTACACAATACCCCGAGACAGCCAGCGTGAAGGGTACACCGCGTCTAAAAACACCATCTGTGAATCGACTTATCAATTTAGTAAACATAAATGTCACAAACACCAGAATTTGACGACAATAAACAAATCAGCGAACAAAAATGCTTGGTAAATAAGTTGCATATATTGACATAAATAAATATGTATTAATGCTTCAGTTATAAAGAGTAGTGATTTATATTCAACGACGTATGCACATATATTTATTCATTTATTTTGTAGTGTGATTTATAAGATGAGAAATTGATCAGTTATTGAAATATATTGCACAAATATATTCAGATTTTTTATTAAAACACGAGATGGTTATATAGAACTCATTTCGCGAATTAAAGTCCTTTCAAATATTCTGTATCACGTATTAGTACAAATGTTAAATGAAGTATTCACGAATATTAAGTGAATTATAGCATACTTTTAAGTAAATTATGTAGAAAAATGCAATGACGACTTATTATTATTTCAAGTTGATGATCTCGAACCAATTTACTTAATCTATGATGTACATATGAAAAAACTCACCTCAACCAAAACATGTACACTTTCCACATTTTGTGAATAATGAAACCGTTAAAATAAAACCAGTTTTATTATTGCAGTGAACCTATGACGTCATTATATTTTCCCGTGTGACATCAACATGAGTGACATCACATATGTGACCGACCGTTTTGAGACGACCTAGGTTGTGATAAAGCGGTACATGTATATCAGAACTTCAAATTATTATTATTATTTTTATTCTATGTTATATATTGAAAAGGGATGGTATTCTTATAACACTTCCTAGGAGCCTGCGATCATCATAAAATGAACATATAAATAGTGACAGGATACCTTTAAGAAGGGCGGTTCACTTGTGATTTTTCAATAAGCTTATTAAGCTAATACAATATATATTAAAATTAAGGTATCATTTTTCTCAGCAATAGTGGTACTAGTGAAGTTGGCACATAGGCCCTTCTCTTGCAAACAAAGGAAAGAAATACAATGTATCTATAGCAGAGTGGCGTTAAAGAACTTTAAAGGAACATTAAGGGGATTATAATTGGAATAGCGTTCTTATTAGCCCCTCAACAATGATTAGATTTCCAATTGCTTAAACAATGTTTGAGATTGTCCTCAACTTTAAGGTGTTTCATATGAAATTGATTATGACAGTTGCGGATGAAGAGATCAATCTAGGGTGATTTCCATATAACTGAGGAGTAGGGAGGCGAATGTTCTAAATGGGCGAAATTGGGAAAATAAATAATTTTTGAAGAAATGTCATAAACTGAGGGTTTCCTGAAACTTACTCATTTAATACGAAAGAAAAAATAAATAATATGACTTCAAAGTTAAATAATCAAAACTGTAAGATTATCTACGTCCTTGTAGATAATTCCATTCTCTCTGATGACATTTTTATGATTTTCAGCACGTAACTGCTAAGCCGTAAACACACCTTATTAACACGTAAGCTGACAGTAAATGCTATTTGCTTGGGTATATCAAACGATTAGGTTTACAAAAGCCACCTCATAGAGCAACATGTATTCACTAATGCAGCTGGTTTGCAAATTACTGCTATTTAAACCGTAATTAAACAAGAATAAAAATGAAATGTGCATATCAATGACACATATTGGCAGGTGATACACTGCCTAACGACCTATATAATATACGGCGATGATATGTTTGTTCATGACCCCATCATCTACTTTTTTCTCTCTCTGATGGCTTAATAAACTAAACAAAATGTTAACAACAGTCTGAATTATTATATAACATTGTCTGGCAAAAACAATATCATAGAAAATAGTTTTAACAGAATTATTAACAATTTTTTTTCTTTTTGTCCAATAAAAGTTGTAAGTGAAAACATGTTTATGGAAAATGTGTGCAATGCTTACGTTGAAATATTGTTGTGTACAGAATATAACAAAATCAAAATATCTGACTTTTTTCTTATTTAACTCAAGAAACACTTTAGTAAGTGCTCATGATTTGCAAAAGAATAATGATAATATTGTTTTATACTACATGTATATAATTGATGAGAAATTCTAATATGCTGAAGCTCTTTGAAATACCATAGAACCTAGCTTATCAGAGTTCTTGAATTCTTCTACTTTTGTGGAATTTGCCAAATCAACATATAAAAAGTTATGTTAAGAAGTAAATCCTTTATGACGTTTTGTTTTTGTGTAAATGAAATGAAGGAAAACAATAAATTGCTGTTATTTTACCCGAACGATAGTTGACTGACACACTAGTTTGTTGCGGTATATATTATTACAATGGACAAGTCAGATAATTACTTTAACTGTTTTGGGATGCATGACTGAATGGGAAAAACCACACATAATACATCCGAAAAACTATAGCACTTGCTCATGACATTTTTTCAAAGTTGTTGAAGCAACTGAATTGATCGTTTCTGAAGTATCTTGTATCTCAGGAACTTATTCCTTTAACGACTTAAGATTTATGAAAGGACCCTTTGACAAACTTGAATAAGATTGTAAAAATCAAGATTTTCGTTCAATAAAAACCTCAGAATGTAAAAAAAAATGACACCCAGGCCAGGCGCCGACCGGTATCTACCATCGTCTGCTCATCCACCCATACACTGGGAAATCTAAAGACTCCTCACCCGGTAAATCGACAATTTTCCGCTGACCATTGTTTAAGTAGACATAGTGAATTGCATACTCGTTGGTTAAATTCAAACTCCTTTGGTTTACCAATTAATAGTGTATTATATTTCTAACGGTCTCAGTAACAGAACCATATCTATTTCTGCAGAGATATTAAATTTCTGCAGATATATTATATATTTGTTCATGTGACTGACGTCATTTTGGGAGACGATCGCAGATATTGAGTACAAACTTAACAGAAGGCAGAGTGATTGTAAATATAACAGCACATGTACCATACGTGTAATATACAGTTCAATATATAGTATGTATTACAAGAGGTATTGTATTATTGTATCAATTAGTTATTACACGACAGTCAACATCAGTTATAATAAAAAAAAAATGTCGATTCGGTCAGGTTTGTTTTTATGAACATAGGTGTTATTAATTTTAAGATGTATTGTATTATTGTATCAATTAGTTATTACACGACAGTCAACATCAGTTATATATTATAATATACTGTACGGTATTTTAAAACAAAACCCAAATTAAAAAAAAAAAATATCGATTCGGTCACGTTTGTTTTTATGAACATAGGTGTTATTAATTTTTAAGATGTATTGATTGTTAAAAAGTTCCTGTGACGTAATCTTTTGTTATAAACCGTGGTAAATTTGTCCCTTCTAACATTCTAACAAAGAATGCGTACATATAGTAGCCATTGGATAGCCCGTTGGTGTATTACGTTGAAAACATCGTCGACATTATCTATCACACTTGCAAGTTCGGGAAGGAATACACCATCTGCATGTCACACAAGGTGACCAATGTTGAACTACTGCAGAATCAAGGTTTTCTCCTGTCTTCTACGTAGGAGTCATTGGTCGTTAGAGAAACCAGATTTGAAATGCTACCCCCATTGCAACACTTGGGATCTCTTTCTTTTCGTTTTTCACTTCCCTACCCTTTCTTGTTAGTGATATATATCTACGCACCCGTCCTCATATGACCCTGGCTGTTGCGAGGACGTTAAGCCACAAACAAACAAGCAAGGTGTCACATATAATACAATGCAGTTGAATGATTCACCTATTTTGAGGTACACGAAAGGTTAATTTTGAACGTTACATAATTAATAAAGAGATATATTGAATTATTAATTGCAACTATCAAATCTTTCTTCCTTGTTCATTAGTTACAGAAGGCCTTACAGTGGGTTGTATAAGGTTTACATATCTACCACAGAATGACTCCTACAAATCATCAGTGCACCGTCACATGTCAACATTGGTATACAATACAGTACTTAAACTTTATCAATTCAATCAAAGGATAATTTAAGCCTTATGTAAACTTACTGTTTTCGAGAGAGTAGGCCCGCTCCGATTCCACATGTACACGTGAGAACATTGTACGTGCACGTGTGAGGGTACAAGTGTGCGGGTTATACCCAATGTGTCGTAGTTGGTTGGTGAAATTCAGTGCTCAAGGACTTCTGGCACCTACATGTGCTAATTTCATTTTTTGCTCGCGTATTATATGCTCCGTATTGAAATGTACTTTTTTAAAGGCCAATGTAATAAATTTGTCGCAAATATGGTAGAAAAATTCGAAACCGAATCTAGTTTTGTAAAGCTCATTTGATCTACAGCTTATCTGTTCGATCCTATTTGTAAACAGTACAATAATTGCTACACCATTGGGAAAATTGCCCCATTTTTCTCCAATATCCAAACACTGATATGCTGTCATTAAAATCATAAATGTTGAAAAGATATGTTCTGTAAAAGACGATTTGAACATGATACACAATAAAAGCAAAACTTGAACAATTTAAACGTGAAATTTAAGGGTACAGATTTAAGGTTTAATTTCGTCCATAGGTAAATCATTAGACGACACAAGTGGAAAGGTGGCGACATTTTTACCTCAACGAACGGTCTTGTTTAACATGTGATAGCGTGTGGGGGAGATACCATCTATCAGCTAGGGTTCGATTTCATTAGGTTTTAAGGAAAACATATTACAGAACAATTGCAAATCTCTATCTAAACATTTAAAAAGGCCAATTTGGAATGGTTTTGTTCGTGGAATGGCCACCAATTCCCTCAGACATGGCTGTTAACCCATACTCCCCTAAAGACAGTAAAGCTGACTGATGCGCTAACATTGTTGTAGATTGAGACTTTTATGTGGGCTATCACCGTGACCAAGGCACTTTTAGAAAACGAATCATGATAACAATCGGGCTTCCTCAAATTGTGTGTTATGTTAAGGACAATGTATTCACTCCCAGTTCCTGTTGACATAGTTTACAGATAAACAGGGCACTGAATCATTTTATTCACTTACACCCCCCTGCAACGTAACCCCGATATCCCGTTTCTTAAATCCACAAAGGCACAAGATCTTTATTAAAATTATTCTTTTATGTGGAATGCCATTTTGATAATACTTCGTACTTGTTTTCTTATTGGTATCATGTCGCAATCGCCATTGCGTTGTATGGAAGTAAGAACATGCTAAAAGCATTTCAAACGATGAGTGATATTACCATTTCATAGTTATAATCTCTTCGACGTTGTCAGAAGATACTAAGAGATAATTACATACTGGGGACTCACATTTTGTTTTTTAAATCTAAGGTTCCATCGCCATCAGCCAAGCTAAATGACCCTGCCGTTACCAGTATAGTATGACCGGTTGGAGTACTGCACGCGTTGCCTCCGGCATGGTATGTCAGGGAGGTAGCACTCTAGAGTCGATATCAGATCCATGTTATCACAAGGGGACAAAATACACCAACAAACCGCTTCCAGCGAACACGCATACATTGTTCATTACACACATGAAGTCCTTAAATGACCTTAGCTGTTAATAAGATACAAATAAACCATCTATTTCTCGTGCATCTAGATATCATCCCCTGGGTCCAAAACCCCCAGCACCTATAACATTTTATCTAGACTCTAATCATAGACTCTAAATACCAAAATATCTATACATTGATCATAAACTCTAATTCCAAAATATCTAGATATTTATCCTAAATTCTAAATAGCTAAATAGTTATTGACACCTGGCTCCATCATATATGATTATACATAGATTCACCTCCAATAACCTCTACCATAACATCTATATATTGAACCCGGACTTCATCAACCCAACAGGTAGACATTGACGTCCGACTAGACCATCCAACTCAAACCCACCCTACAATAGGTTTCGATATAAGGTGTAACTTAATCCAAATAAATATTTAAAGCAAGATTTGGTGATGATAGAATTTCATAAAAAAAAGTTTCAGGGCGTTTTTTAGCCTGACTACAAAGGTAGCTATAATTGATAAAGACATTTTCAAAAGTTTCCTGTTGCCTGTGATGGGTACGCTCACCAATTAAGGTTGTGTGTTGTGGCGACTCCACGATGAGGCAGATATTGTACTGTAACGTTATACACAAGCTACCCGGTACACTTCCCGTTATAACCTTTCTCTTCAATAGTCCCCTCTCAATAGATCCTGACGGTGGTCTCCTATTCTGATGCCTTAAATAGGACGTCCAACCATTTTTGACCCGCCCTGTGCCTTTAAAATAGACACAGCAAAAAACGGAAAATATCTTTGAAGATTGCTTAGATTGTCGAGGGGCTAATAAGAACGCTATTCCAATTATAATCCCCTTAATGTTCCTTTAAAGTTCTTTAACGCCACTCTGCTATAGATACATTGTATTTCTTTCCTTTGTTTGCAAGAGAAGGGTCTATGTGCCAAGTTCACTCGTACCACTTACTCGGGTCAACATTTGCTGGCTTACTACTTAGAAAATCTTTGGAATTTGTAAAGCGCTTCGTAAATTAACGATCTATAATGAGAAAAAATAAATCGAACATGGATCTATTGTAAAGGGCACTTGTCAGGCTCCCTATTAGGGGTTACACGTGAGTTCCATGTTATTGTGACCAGTACTCAAATCCCTATTTACCTAGTCCTTCAGAGGTCTACTCACCTCCACAGTGTACAGATTTTAGAGATTTAGAAAAAAAAATATGCGTTGGAGAATTTACTTTTATAGATATATATTAACGATCAAGCTTCAATTGTAAATGAAGTCACAATTTGTCTGCTCAGTGTTGTACTCTTCTAAAAACATAAGTATACAGTCCATAGGACAACAGTCAATATAAAAGATAACCCTTCGTTCAAGCAGTACTACAAGTAGTAGTCTTTTCTAAGTAAACTTACTTCAAATGATTAAACCACTTGCTTAACTTTTTCTACGAACTTGTCTTTGCATTGTATATGGACACGTATCATGATATATGGGTTTATAATATTGAATTATCAACAGGGTAAATTGTTTTAAATAGTAAGTGTACCATGCTTATATATTTAATAATAATTTCTAATATGTAATAATATTACGATACTATTCTTATTCGCTATTTTTGCATGACAACACCTTGACCCAGTACAACGCATCAGGAAAGAAATATACGTGTGTATCAGGAAGTTTGAAAAAAAGTAATAATATGTTGTGAAAATGTCATTTATATCTGTTGAATAAACTTTGTTTATCGATTCAATTGCATTTCAAAAGCAAAATACAAACAAATGTAGAAAAAAAGTTTGATTGAGCAAGACAACTGATATAGAATCACTTCCCTTAATTTTTTATCATTTTATATTATGACATTTTCTTTCAATATCACAGCTGCATTGATGCAACAGTTCCGCATTGTACTGCTCCTGATATTTGTTTGCAGATTCAGTTTGGTTTTAATCTAATGAGTACAATAGGAAACTTTCCTATTGAGTTTCTGTTATAACTCAAACCTCACAGGTTTGACATGTGTCCTACAATAACAGTTATTGGCGCAATGGCGGCCTCTCGTGTCTAGCAGCGCCTCCTAAGCCAATATGATATATCTGATAACGTCAGGGGGCGCTATCAACCATCTCACTCCTTTTGGTACAATGACAACACGTCTACACGTTCAGACACGCTTCTCTTTCCCGTTTTTCTTCAACTTAAATATTTTAATCAGAGTTACTGACCTTTGACCTAATGATAACTTACAATCTCGTTTGGCACGAGAGTTGTTATTCTCTTCCATTCATCGCGTTTTGTTATCAGATCTTTATTTGTCACAAAATAACGTGTATCGCTTGGCTTATCGCCGAATCTGTTTCTTTATGCCCTCCTTCACTAATTCCCTTTTTTTTTCTATTATCTCGTTTTTTTCTAGACAAACGTCGGGAAAGATTTGGTTTGTACCTGAAAACCTCATGTCGAACGTATGGCACGGATATCACCACAACTGCTTACTCATGAACAGCAATATAAAGAGACTTTTAGACATACTTTGATATCAATGAGTAAAGTTTGCTAATTGGTCCTCATTGATTAGATTTTTGATGATGAGATTTTTAATATGAATACTATATGCTGCCTACTAAGGACGTGGGGTCTATTATAATGTCAATATGTCATGTTAATGTTTCTATTGTTAACAAAGTCTGTTTTGATATACGCATCAGGTGTGTATCCATTCATGTACATGATACGTCAGCTTTCACGTAATGCTGTCGATTTCATGTCACTTTCATTGATAAAAGTTTGACAGGATTTACACGACAACGCATTAATATAATGTTACGAGTGAGGACGTCAGATGCTATTTATACACATTCATGGTAAAGTACAGGTCTTGTGTCTAGGACACTGTTGACACTGTTGACATCATGTTAGTATGTTAATGATTATTTGTTTGTGTTGTTAACGTCTTATTAACAGCTATGGTCATTTTAGGGCGTGCCAGGATTTGGTGGTAGAGGAAAACCGGAATACCCGGAGAAAAACCACCGACCTGCGGAACTACTTGGTGACTACCCCATGCAAGTCTCGAACCCGCGACCAAGCGGTGGAAGGCTAGAGACACGCATTAACCGCTCGGCCTCCGCGGCACTGCTAATGATAAATAAAAGCTTCACATATTCCATTATCAAGTAAAAGTAACTAATACAAATTATCCATTTAGGATATTTCCGTCTGTTATGCACATATCGTTTCTGTCGTGACCTTTCCTATTCCTGAATTCAGATTTTTCTTCGTTAAAAAGCATGAAACCAGTCGGTAAACAAAGTTTTGACGATAAACATATTTTGTAATACAACTTAACCGTTTTCAGGCGCAAATTATGAAACATGAAAATGATAAAATGATGAAATATTAGTTGTCTTTTATATTTCAGGAAACCGCAAGGCGCCACAGAGACGAAGAGAAGTCCATGTTTCATTAGCTTAGATATATTTACTTCAATACTCAGCAGACACCCGGAATCAGGCGGCCATAAAACTGCTATAAACGTTTTCCCTTTTTTACTACAATTATGCGGTTACGGCGAGTTATACACACAGCAAACGTGACAACAATTCGGTGAAGTATTTTGCCGTTATGCTATATGGTTAACTATAAAAACACCCCTTTAATAAATTATAGGTAAACGGATTTTTTATAGAAATATTTTTCTCATTTGATAACTGCTCACGTTAGACTCAAGCTTAGGCTATGAATCACTATCAAATTTCATTTCAATTCTACGGGTTATTAATCAGGAAAAATGAAAACTGTACTAAGATTTAAGATCACTTTAGATGTCGTGTTCTGGTATTCCTCAGCAGCTTCAGTGATTTACGAGTATGGAGGACCCCCAATACCCTATTAAGTGATTATTACAGCACAACTCTCTGGAGAAATGTAAAGATATATCGACGTTTGACAGAGAAGGAATCGATCAATCTAGCGAAGTCAGGTAAATATGTCTATATGGTATTGTTTTCATATGGTATCGTTTTTATCACAAACGCACACACATGCATTAAAAGAGACCTATTTCCGTCCAAATTACACATTTGTTATCACGGAAATCTATTCAAATGGCCTAAAAGTCCCAACCAATAATTACCAATGTCACACACAGTGTGTGTCAAAGCTAAGATGTTCCCACTGAATGTCAAAGTCACTCAGTATGTGACAAAACATTTGTTTTGCACAAATTGAACGACAAAGCCCCACTTAAAAGGACAAATTCAAACTCAAATGAACGACAAAGTCACACCTAAATAAACGACAAACCAATCCATTCTGTAACAATCCAATATTGTTCCATACAAGTGACAACGTCACGCCTAAATAAACGACAAAGGTACCGATGCTGTAACAATGCAACAGTGTACCATACAAAAAGCAACGTTGCGCGACAACCCTCCGTTATAACTGACTAATGACAAAGTAACACCATGTGAAATAACACCCAGTGTCCCTATAGGTTTCCGTACAAAGTTGAGGGTCACACATGGTTAGAGCTGAAATTGACCGTGGATTGGGCATATCAGATCTTACTGTCATGTAGATGTGTATCTGATGTCGGACGATTTGAAAAGACATTTCAACTGATAAAGTGAACAGCTATCAAGAAGGATGCTAATTAAAGAGGATGTTTTTTTCCTTTGAAAACATTAGTTTTGAAAGCGGTTACCGGACATCGGACGCTAGAAACGTTCTTATGTTTTTATTGTTAGGGTATTACTGTGCTTATAGTGCATAATTGTGGGACAAAACCAACAAAAGAAATATAATAAGACTCCAAAAGAAAAGTCAAAACAACATGATATCCTATGTCGAGAGGAAGATATCATATGAGCAAGAACCTTTGCCCATCGCATCCGGTATCAGTTCCTTAGATAAACAATGATGATGTCATACTTCAATAATCTCAAAATAAATGCAAATCTGGACGACGTAGTATTGTTTTAAATTACAGGATAACAAATGGCCTCACACTGCAGTTCTCATCTACTTTCTAGAACACTAAACTGAAAATACTTAAAATAGTAAAAGATCTCATCTTTGAATGTAACATATAGGTTAAGAAATGCTTAAACGGTGACACAACATTTTGAAGTATAAAACATAGTTAGTCATATAATATAGCCGCTCAAAATATTCCAATAATTTTACAGATTGCGTGTTGTCAATATATTCTTCAAGAAATTATGTAAATATGTCCCGCGACTACGTTTATTAAAGATTTTAAAATATCTTTTTGAAATATCGATGTAAGTGTACCTTTAAATTAACTCATCATTTCCAAATTTGTTCCCAATTTCGTTGCCCTTTTCTTCGTCGATGTTATCATCGCTTGTATTATCGTCGCATTTCTAAACAAACAAATCGCTATTGAGTTACCAAAACCCTACAAATTCCCTGTTTAAATATCCACTTTATCATAATTAAAATCAACAACAAACTAAAGATATTTTTTGAAGAAATTTGTGGCGTTTAACTACTAAATATAATACCAAATACTCACTAATTATGTTAATGACGTTTAATGACACTCAGTGAACGGACGAGCCTATCCAATTACCTTTGAGGCAAGAATTTCGACACGTATTATTTCGTTGCAAATTAAAAGGTGAAGCTTACAGGTCAAATGAATATTCAGTATCAACATATTTTCGCACACATTAACTCCTTTATGGTTGCCACAAATGGTAGCTAAGCTGGTGATGTTATCTATCGTAAAAGGGAAATGTCTAATTTTATAGGAATCATATCCGAAACAGGACTCGACAAATTATAACGATGCTAGTTTAAATAATCACTCTGTTCTTTCTTTGTGGCTTGATGCATAACTATGTAATTGATGGTTGCAAATTGTGTTCAAATAAATGAAACGTCACTTCCATAACTAATTTGTCTTCAAGGGTGAAAAATAATAGAAAGGACCAGTATTGTTAAAAACAAGAAGAAAAAACCCCAGAAATCAGTAATTATCGCCAAAAGGACAATTTTTTTTCTGTATGTGTAAGATATTCTAAATGCTAATTTCACACCTCGAATTATGTTGGACAGGCCCCCTCTATATAACGGTAAAAATGATTATACATAATACGCATTAATTAGTATAATTGTATTATTATCATTGTTTTACTTAATTTTGTAAACTTATCTTATTTTCAAATCTATTGAATGTAGTCATATATGATACATTTAAATAAATATAAAACAATTTTTTGGTTAAATATTATGATTAATGTGAAATATCTTATTCATATGTGTGTTTAATAATGTATTCTATTTATATATCAATAATATATTATACATTTGGTTTGCTTAGGAATGCAAATAATGTCCATAGTGTTCAAAGTCATATTCGATTCCCACAAAGTCCAGAGAGTCGCTATAAATCAAACTACACGGAACGTCCTACGATATTGCATAGCTTTTAATCTGATATAAATAGCAATAAGTCATACTTAAATATATATTTTATGATAGAAGCTATTTCTACATTACATTAATCATATGCTGATTCAAACTTTTTAAATGGTTTATTCCCCATGTGATAATTCAATGATTAAATGCACATTTCAGTTCATTTCTCAAAAGTGTATAGAGTTAAGGGAGTATCCGGTACATACTAAATTTCCTTTTTTTTTTATAATTTTTCAAATCTTGGTTTATTCATTTTCTTAATGTTCTATTCTGACCAAAAAAAAGTTATTCACATCAAACTAATTTATCAATTTATTTTCTATTCGATCGATTTATTATAATTGACGTGTCATCAGATGCGCGAATCAAACTTGCTCGATTCTCGAACTTGTTGTCCATTTTAATTGATCATAAAATGATAAAATGAGCGGGATAACAGCTGACGAGTTACCCACAATTGTACAATCGTTATTAAAGGGACCATGAACGGAACACACCTTAAACATAATGCATACAATACTCCGACAGTGACACGGTCCAAAATTCAATGTCTAATGACAACATTAGTGTAAACAGCTGTTGACTGCCTACATAAAACGTTTCTTCTTCTGTGATAGTGTCCGCGTCTAGAGAGCCACATACAAGGACACCATTAAAATCTTCATTGATGAAATATGATGGACCTTGCAAAATATTATGATAAAATGTCGGTAGGTTTGAAGTCAATCAATGGTAACCATAATATGATTTTTAAATACATTTGGAAGGTGAACAACGTTTTCATTTATTACTTAATAATCCTTTACTAAACTGATATTTAAATTTTAAATGGTTAAATAAACCTGCAGTCGATTTGAAATTAAAGAATGGTGCCATATGGTGAAGCATAGTGGATAGGCATTCACAATATCTGAATCATTATTTATTTTAATATCATAATATGCAGATTTGACCTTTGATTTAAAGCATGATCAGTAATTAATAGAGTTGTAATGTATAGTATGCAAAACAGTTAGTCAAGCAATAAACCCAACCGTAAAACCAAACAAAATGCTTTCAATAGAATGAAATGGATTTCTACTGATTTAGTAATTAGTGGACAAACAAAACAAATTTAACAATAAACAAATCGAAGGTATTCTTCTGCCTGTTGTGATAGGATAATGGTCTACAACGCTTCAGCAAGCTAGTGATTAAAATCAGTTTTGTTTCTGTCAATTTTCCACAGCTTAGCACGAACAAATGGAAGCTTTCTGTGTTGGCGATAAATCAGATAAACGATTGTTGAATATGGACTCTATTTTAAAATGGTCGACATACATGCCGACCATGTTCTATAGAGACAGCCCTATTCACAATATTTCCTGTAGTATTTTTTTAAGTTCTAACGACGCATCCCAGTTGTATAGCCACTTATACAGTCCTCCTTGTTTGTCCGCCCCACATAGCCCCCTTTAACCCCGTTTTTTTTGTACAGAACAGCTCAATACGACTCGGTAATGGTTTGTATGAAGAGGAAAAGTACAAATGAACTTGACAGTTACCGACAACTTTATATGTGAATATACATACACAGGATGAACAAGGTCTGAAGGGATTGTTACGGCGTGTCCTCTTCCATTAAATGAAATGTCGGACGACAACGGGGATACTATCGAGTGAAGTTGATGCTTCAGTTCATAAGACCTTATGGTTTCAGGGGGCATGCCCTTGCTTAACTTGTTATTCTTATAGTTACTTCATACGTTTATATGAATAAATATATCGATGGTGGGTTGATGCAATCCGATGATGATAAAAAAAAAAAAAAAAAAAAACACACACAAAAAAACCAAACAAACAAGAATTACTGATATTAAATTCAATGAACAATTTTCTTTAACCATTTGCAACATAACAAATAAAACCGATGGTATGTGAATCCAAAGGTTTGAAAAGAAAGCATTATGATTAATTGTCAACCTAAAACCAAATTAATAGTATAACAGAGATTCATTGTAGCATTTCAAGATCGGAAAAATGATCTACTTCTGTGTAATCATAGGTTTTTGTTCGATGCAATATTTTTCACGCCGAATATTTACCTCGCAGTATGGCACTTGTGATGGAATATGTGTCACTCTATACGAAATATTGTATGGACAGAGACCAGGTATAGTGTGGCTTGGTTTATCCAGAATTCCGTTCATTATGAAAATGGATACTTCTTAAAGTAGTATCTATTTGTCAATAAATATAAGATAGACGATATATTTTCAATCAAAGAAATTGTATACTAAGTATATTGTTTCAACCCTGAGACGTATTGCAGTAACAAGTGGTCTTTATACAATGAAACATTACATTCGGTATCAGACTGTGACACGCCTGTCATAGGCATATGATATATCGCCAACATAAAACAAGGGGATGGTGTGTTCCCCCCAAAAAAATATCCACTCGAAAATCGAGAAATATTACATTTGATGATATAATAGTTGAAAAGAAAAAATAATCGGACATAAAGCAAGACCGTTAACGTAATCAGTCAGACAAGGAAAGGAGACCTACTTCATGTTCTATGTATGAAATATCATGTTACCTTATTGAAATGGATGAAAGCAACGGAATTAAATCACACGTTTCACTCAAAAGAGATATACATAGAGGTGAATTAACATGTTATGTATTAGATGTACGGAAGCTCCTCGCCCCGTGGCGACGTGGGATAAGGAACGGTCACGACACACGCGGTCGAGAAGATGCTATCTCTAGCTAGTGTTTAATTTCTATTGATGGTAATAGGCTGGTGGATTTTTATATCACGTATTGAAATCTGAGTAGCCTATGCGATTGTTAAAAAGAGGTGATGGATAATGTCTGCGGGGTAATGGATTGCCTTTTTTTCAAATCAAACATCATCTCCACCCTACTCTTTAAAACAGTGACATGGCTGAATCCATCTTTATCTAACCGCCCACAGCCAGACGCATGACACTGCAGTTAAGATACCTTGTAATGATATATGCAGGCTGATCAAAGTTAGACCAGTATGAAATTTCATATCCAAACTATTTTTGAATTAGATAACAGACATTTGTATTTGAAGTGTTTTGTATTTGGACAAGTGAATCGTACACGTCAGAAAGGACACTGGTCGATAAGGACCCTTGACCAGGCAGTGCCACCCATGACCTTAGCTTGTAGCTTTGACTCCCTCTTCTAATAATGTAAACGCCGTCAGTAAAAAGTTGCCCTAGCAAATGAAATTGAACATATTCTGGAAGATAGAAAACTGACTATTGAATATTATGTACACATTGAATTATGTATTGGTATTACATTACAATGTTTGTATGCTATTAACGAAAATAAACAAATTACATACAAATATAACGTAATTGTTGTCGGGATTCGTCATCGAAGGAGAATATGTTGGATATGCAGCATTGACTGAATTAAGAGAGAACGAAACAAAAACGCACGAACACAAATGATATCACTTAAAACGAATTGGAAAGATGATAACAATCTTTGTGTTTGTTTATTTGCCAAAATCGTTTTTATATTTAATTAATTAATTATTTTAATAATAATAATGATGAATTTAATTTTGATACAAACAATAAATATCGATCGAACAACATAGAATCATAGTCATATATTCAATACTTTCAATAAGAAGAAACAATTTGTTTTTAAAGTGTGCTTAACGGTAATTTATGGTGTAAGACAGAAGATGACGGAAGCAGATAACGCAGAAAGTAGAAAGGTATGAGAAGCAAAAAGACAGAGAAAAAAAGGGGAAAAGAAGCAAGAAAAATTACCACTTACTATTACTCTAGTTTATTTCCTTTTAACGAGATATTGCAATGTCATAGATTTTAAAGTAAGTTATCATATACTATCAGCGTAATAACACTATCATTGTATTATACTGAAAGGATGATCATCAGCATCTAGTGTTTTTATGCTACGATTTAAAAAATTCTTATCTGATAAATTTTGAGAACTATTCATGCAATATAAATGTTAATTTTACCTTCATAAAGAAATATTAATAATAGCTATGTGTTCCCTTGTGAAATGTATCACATTCTCGATTAAAGCCAATGAAAATGCAGAATGAAAAAACAACAACGAAAAAACAAGCGTTTTCGGTATTGTCGTTGATCGTGACGTCAAATAAGTCTGACGTCATGAATAAAGGTCCCGCCCCTGATTGTTAAGGGACTTTGGTATTCTTAATTACACCTTTTGCTCATAACACGGTAATTGTCTTCATTTTGAAATCTAAACTGAATAAAAGAGAGAGCATTTAATTTATTTCAGTTTAAGATCCTTTATATTTCATTGTGTGACACAGTTGTGAAAATAATGGAGTACTCTGTCGCACGAGTGATATAAATGATATTCAATGGGAAACCATTCGATATTATGTACATGTTTTCATATTGAGATAAATTGATGCATAGATTTTGAAGCTCAAAGCTTAATGACATATTAAGTAACGTTGAAAATGTTTTACGTCACGAAGTGATTCTTCTTATGGTTAATCAGTTTCCTAGTTTGACAATAACCTCGAATTTGGAATTTATGCTTAATCAGTTTACTCCTTATACTAGTTTGAGAAAAAGTTATTTGTCGTACCAAAACGGTGTAAATTTGTCAAAGATTGTCGTTTTTTATTAGTACTACTGGTCATTCCTAAATAGACGAAATTGCCATATGGCGCAGTAAAATGTTAACTTTGTTTGGCTTCTGCATCAGCTAACTACACTTTTATATATGTGATTCCTGACTTCATCTTTCTAGTGAATTTTTGTCCATTTTTCAATTTTTACGTCAAACTATTATTTCATGTTTTTTTCTTGATGACCTCCCATTTTATACCCTGAAACATGTTTGTTTTGCTATCATATGATAAAAAAAAAGAAAAATCACAGAATTCTTTTCAGCTGTGTATTTCATTAAGCTGACGGAGTCGGATATGACTAGATATGGCCAGATATTGATGGATATTTACTATAGATACATGTATCTTGTCTTAATTTCTACAGATCACTTAAATATATAATGCTAAAAATGTCGTTTGAATACCCAGGGCAATATAAAATATGTAACTAATAGCATTGGAAACGAAATGCATCGAAATAGAAATCAACATACCAAGGTTTGAACGCACGAAGACGAAATCAGAATTCAAAAGACAACCCCGAGGGATGTTTTCGGGTAAATTACTATTTAACAAGCTCAAGTACTTGACTGGAAAGTAAGATCCAGGCTTGTTACATGCTGGACGACACCTGAGCTTAAACCTTGTTCATATGGATTTGAAATATGACCGTTACACACACACAGGTGACTGCACCTTTGACATTTGGTAATAGATACAGTACAAAATGCATTACACTGTCCCATACAGCTCTTTCGTCCTTCTAAGACTCATCGGTAATGCTAGGTGCCGAAACGTTGCAAATCCAAATTGGCTTAACCACTGTCGAAACAGAAGGAAAGGTGCGTGCAACCCCTTAATTGATTGATTTAAAATTTTTGAGGAGTACTGGTTCATTTCATTTCAAATATATTTTATTGATTAAACAAAAGGATTGAGCAACAGGCTTTGCCTATATAAGCTCTCTCCATGGCTTCCAGCATACTTTTGATAGTTGAAGACATTGAATACAATATTTACATACATACATTATATTTCAACTCATCTCATGACACTTGGGTACATTTATTGCGAGGTAATATACAATAATTAGGCAGGATTAATATTTTCATGTTTCTACAAAATTACATTATTTCATGTGATACATGGACTTAAGATAAAAAACTAAAATATAAAAATAAAAAAAAAACCTTGGCGATATTGATATTTAGTATAGTTGTAAAATTTGTGTCAAGACGAATTAAATATACCGTTATGGATAAACACAGTATTCCAAATCGAATTAAATATATGGATATACGTCTTGACCTTGAGCCACTAATATTTTGCTACGGCAACATGAAATAAAGCAAAACTGATACATGCATGTATGCTGATAAAGAAATGTAACAGGACTAATTTGAAGTAGATATGTCTTGAGATGAGTTGGAAAATCAAATAGAAAATGAACTAAAAGAAAACAAAAAAAAAATAAAAAATGAAAACACAAAAAGAAAACATAACTAATTATATAAGGACATAAGAAAATCTCGAACACTCACTCCTTTTTTGATGTTTGCATTAGGAGATCAAATTCATATACAAGGTCAATATCATCCTTTTGTTTGAATATTAGAGAACGGATTCGAGACCAAATTGTAGATTAGGATTTATCCAAATTAGAAACTGACATGACAACATGCATCATCTCCCGCTAAATGCAAATGCAATGCTTTTGTTCCCGACAAAACGTCTAATGGTTTCTTCCATGCAATGATAGTATTTTTTTTTACAATAAATTTGTTAATTTCTATGCATTTTGTACTCATATATTGTTTTTTGTTTATTTACTATACATTACTTTACAGGATATGTCAGACTTATAATTTTCCAACGAAGAAATTAATACAATAACACTTTTTAACACATTAGTGATTGTATGTATTGTCATTTGGACACATTACGTGTACTCATTTGTTAATTTCTAACATTAAATGTCGATTGCGTTTAAGCATGCAATCTTGGTGAAGATATGGATAGCTCGTATTCTTCCACCTCTACGTATGAAGATACATGTGTCCTATTTCGATCACCCAAGTCGGATACGCGCATTCAGCATGGGTGAACTTAGGGATATGTACTATCATGACGTTACAATCCGAAGACGGCGTTTTAATATTATGTCGCAATTTAAAACGTGATAAAACGTTTTTAAATGAACGTTGCAATCTTGCAATCAACAAGTGACATAACCTGTCAGCTTCTCCTGAAGGGCTTGCATTAATCTTTATATTTCAGGTAAACTTACGGTATAATCTTTTCAATTTTTTATTTAAGGCTTTAGTTATTTTTATACATTATCTAGAAATGTTGCTATATCTTTTGTGTTACATTTGCATTTTCTTTGTCCTGTTTTGCCAAAGTTTTATTTAAGTGACAATTTAGTGAAGTTAATTTTTTTATATAATATTGTCACAAACTTCTCCATGAAAATATAGTTGGATACTCTTTATGAACTGCGTCGGTGCATTTCTAACAGACAAATATGTCTTTACAGCCGGGGAAAAATATAAATTCTCACTTTATTTATCTGACTTATTTAGAATACCGATACATTTATTCTGAATCAATATCATCTTCCAAACAAAATATCAATCATCGTTCTAAATGGGTAATTTGTTGAAAGTTCTAAAAACCTGATATGTTACATGGCGTTTTGATTTGTCCTTAGGTACCCTCTTGCATGTATACACTATTTAAACTTGTCTTTATTCAAATACTTATTATATGTGCTCATGCTTATTATTGCGCTATTTCGGTTGTAGCTATATATTACTACCGGCTTTCCCTAAGGACAAAACTGACCACACTGGTCGTTGGCTTCTGGGTATGTCATTACCAACTACCCAATCTGTCGTGAGGAGACATTTATAGTCAGTGTCTACTCGATTGTTAGGATGTCATTTGAAAAATTATCATTTAAGAGGTGAGAGAAAAGAGACAATCATATGCAGACATGTGGGATATTGGTATTCTACCCGAGGTTGTAGGGTTTGATGTCAAAACTTCGGTTCTAACCCAAATTACATAATATCAGGTTGAATGCAAGAGAATGAATTGGATATTACAGGATGGTGTAATGTGTAATAATGTGTTAAATCAAATATATATAAAATACATCTATCGTGGACATAATCGTAATCGGAGCAACCTCTTGAAGATCGAAGCAGGTGTGGCATCAAACCACTGAAGGTTGGGAAAGCAGGGATGCTTCAATCAAGAAAGGGAATGCTCACGATCGGAAAGTCGATATTGTCACGCTTATTGTATTACTGGTATTAAGCCCATCGTCGAATGAAACATAATTGTTGGACATGACAATATCTTTTCAAACTTGGCCGATCTTCGATTAAATCAGGTTAATTCTAAAACAAAAACAACTCGGCCAAGACATAATATGATCGATATGATATTATTTTATACTATATGTGTTTCTATTTATCCTGGATATGTATGTTTATTGGCACGTTCTTTGCTGATGTATAGCGTGTTCAGCTATTCATTGTGATACGACAGTGGATTTTGTTATTATAATCAGTTTTAGTAGTTGTAGTAGCCTCTGGAACCTTATAAGCGACTTAGCAATGTCTAGATAATTATGGAAATGATTCGCTAAGTATGTACCAGGAAAAATCGGCATCCGTCTATTTAACCGTTAAAAGACATATGTCATTTTTGCAATTTTGAATATTTAATATTTTTTGACGCACCTCAACCTTAACTTTATCCCTGAATACTTGAACTAAAATGTCGATCGAATTTTGAACAAAATTCTGTATTTTAAACTAATGAAATTATCAAACCTCAATGTCTTTCGTTCGTCATTATCATAGATGTTCCATCCACATTTCTCATTTGTCGTAGAGTGAAGTTGAACTTTGTTCATAAGTTAAATCTTATTGAGCTTTTAACTCAATTTGCCCAAAGGGGCAGTAATACAGACCCATTGGGACTTTTGTTATATAACGATGGTTTTTTGTAATTGAAATATATATGGTTTGGAAAAGAATGTTACATTGTAGTCAACGAGAAAATATCAAAAAGAAAAAAGAAAACATCAATAAGTAAAACATATACACTACAGTACCAGCTACATATGATATTATTATATTTATTATTATGTAATAATGACTGAGTACAGTGTAGTGCAATGCCCGTCATGTCAGCATATTAAAACCTTTATACTTTCTCTACTGGAACACCATGTTTCATACCCCTGGTAATACGTTGAGTTGACATAGTTTTACGCTCATCCGCTATCTGGCAATTCAGTATAATTTAGCTAGATTTAAGGATACGATTATGTGTTAATGATCTGTTTATCTATTTCATAAAATCATTCTCAGTTTCTAATTTGTGAATATCCAAAAAATACATTAATGCCATAAATCTAAATAAATGGAATTAACGTTGCTTGATTATAGTTTACATAAATGATTGTAAGACCAAAAAATTGAATCGATAACTGATATGTTGTTTCTGCTCGCCATTAAAATCTCAATTGCAAACATGCTAATTTGATGTGTAAAATATATCTTGATAATGCTCATCAGTATCCCTTGTGGTCCAATCATACTTTTCAGTTTGAGGAGAATCAATTTCGTTACTGACTGAAATATACTCAATATTTGATATACAATTATTGTGTGTGGATAATAGCGTTTAGACATTAAACTGAACGTAATTACATTAGGATAGTTTATAGTGTTGTGCAACCATACACGCAAACATTGAAAGAGTCGCCGGCGTCAGGAAGTTCCAGAGACGAAATTGAAATGGAAAACATGGGATGACAGACAATGAGTACAGTATAAGAACGATACATATTCGGTGTGATAGAGTTGTAAGTGAATAGACTAATGGTCAGCATTTGCATACCCGTGACGATTAACCCCTCGATACCCCCTGGAGATTCATTGCATACAAATGTGAGTTGATATTCACAACATGGTTTTATTGTGGTTGTTTTAATAAGATGTGTGGTTGTTAAATAATTCTTTAAACGTTTTTCAATGCCTCTGTTATGTGTCACATTCCGACAAACAAATTATTTCCAAAAACAATCAAAAGATTCGTTTTATGACAGTTCATGTAAGTGTCTACAGCTGAATAGAAATAGCAGGTCAATGCATTTAATGGTTTATTGGTTACATAGTCTAATAATGTACATGCTAGCCGAGTTTGAAGCAATTCGGTACAATATGTATTTGTTCTAACAATAGCAGTAACTAATGGATACTGTTATAACAGACGTGATCTATAATCCGTATAAACACGATAAGTAACACGAAATTCAGGACCATACTAAAGACTATGGGAACACAAAATATCAACATGTCTACGGCTGCGATAGTCTTCGATGGTATGCGGACATCAGTAGCAGATATCAGCATGTCTACGGCTGCGATACTCTTCGATGGTATGCGGACATCAGTAGCAGATATCAACATGTCTACGGCTGCGATACTCTTCGATGGTATGCGGACATCAGTAGCAGATATCAACTTCCTTTTCCTGAAGCTGGCCGTCTTCTTATTCACAGTTAGTTCTGCCTTGAGAGTTTCAATTCCTGTCAGCAATTCCTCGTCGGTTTTAGGGATAGAGACAATTGCTCGATATTTGCATTCACATCTAAGGCTGGTAGATGGAGATTCGATACCAGAAACTCCCTGAAAGTTTGGTGACAGGTTTATCAGTTCCTCAGAGCCAGTGGAAAAGGTCCACTATTGCAAATCTGGGGTTCAAGCTGCCATGGATGTGAAAAGATGCTGATTCTTTTTGATGATGATGCGGTACTAGAAGTTTCAGTAAAGAGTTATCAGAGACGGCAGAAGTGACAGACGATGTTAAATATGGTGTTTTGAATGTGCAACTTTCTAGGTAAGAAGGTAAAAGTAAATATAAAAGAATGTTTATGAATATATTTGTTTAGGTAGGCAGTATTTTGTCCTTTTTCAAACTTGAATGAAGACCACTGATCTATGATATTATCCTCAGACTTTAACTAGAAATATTTATTGAGCAATTATAAATATTCAAGAGAAGACATTATCGAATTCACGGCAATAATATTTAATTTACCAAATACCTGCATTTCAATTTGTAAATGAGTACAACCTATTCAGCAGGAAGGCAGAGTCCACATTTCCGTAGTCTCTAGGCTTCAATATCAAACATGAAAACATAAAGTAGATTTACGTTTCTAAAATGCTATACATACTTACTACGCTCCTCTTTCACGTCAATAATAAAATAACAACTGCCTATGTAGGTGTTATTTTCTCATAAAACCATACGCGTAAAACCATCTTTCAACGTCTTCCCCATATTGTAAATGTAAACAAATGAGTCATGTATGAGATGTTCGTGGGTGATAAAGCTATGTTAAGTGAATGTATATGTACATGCATGCACATATCTGAAAGTTTAACATTTTCACATTAAACTCGCTAAATGTTCCCGCTTGCTCCAAGATCCAGAAAACGATAACATCAGATGTCGCAACAAAGTAAAGTACAAGGCAAGGATTGTTATTGGATAGATAGTGATAGACTTTCTTTTAAAAACTGTACATACAAATAGGCTGTTTATAATCACCGCGGTTTACATATAAAAGTAATTGCTGAACACTCGCCAATATCCAAATGAAATGAACGAAAACAAATGATATTTTCATAGTCAAGATCAGTTTAATGTGTTGATATCGACATATGTTCCGTCGCTTCTCATCGAAATAGCAGACGGATAGGTAACTACATTTTTTAAATTTTATGCACCAAGATACAGTCTAGCGTTACATCCGGACATGAATAAGGGTTTCACGCGCATTGAGGCGCTGTTTGTCAAGCAACCTGGCCACAGCTTCTTGTTTGAATAGTTCATAACTAATAAAGTCAAGATAAAATTTCAATCACATTACGTATTATAGCTTCTTTTTTATAACTCCTCTTGTGTATACTTACCATCATTATTACATGTGCTCGTCAAAACAAATAATGTTAGAAATAAGAATTCCACCAAAGTGATGTATCAAGCAATTTGTTTTCCTTGATGCGTTATGACTTATTGATGTTTATGATATGTATATGTATTAATGACCTGTTTGTAAGTAAAAACAGGTCAGGCCAATAATAACTATATACTGAAGTTATATATGTCAGTCACATAAAGGACATACCATTATCAAATTTTACATATATGTTTAACTTAACAAAACTATTGACACAAATCTTTTATCATAAGACTCCACCACCCAAAAAAGAAAAAAAAATATAAAAAATAAAGGAACAAATAACTGATCAAGCTAATAAAGGAAATAAAAATGTATTTTAACAAACAATAAACTAGACAACACATTCGAAGACCTTGCTTTGACTCTATCTATCATATACAGTTACATATGTAACAAGGACTAAATAATGCTGGACACTAACAAAACAAGCTTTATCACATAATGTACTGTGTTATCTAGTGAATATACACATGTCATATTCTTTTGCGTATTAACCCATGTAATATGACCTATCAGCCCTGTGATTGGTTGTAAGTTTCAATTGTTTCCATTGTGACGTCACGCCTAGGACAAGTACATGACGTCACAGACTTAAGCACTGGAGTCAAAATGTCGGTTTTTTACATTTCAATGTTACATGAAAATTGTCGTTTAACACGAATCAATGCCACAAATCTTGATTGTGTGATAAAAATAATATTACACTCGTTTACATTTCATATGAAATTTATGAAACTCGTCACGAATTCTTCATATTAGCTCGCAGTGGCTCGCTAAATTGAAAAATTCTTAGACTCGTTTCATAAATCTCATATGAAAGGGAAACTCATGTAAGATCCTATATTTCTAATGTATTTGTCATATATATATATATGCTTAGTAAGGGTCTTTTTTCTCTAGAAAGTGTAGATGATTATAAGGAGTTATAGCTTTTATATTTGTAAAGACAAAGAAAATATTGTGACGAGCGTTTCAATATTGTATGATTGCACGTTTGTTGTAGAGCGGACAATATTAATAGACAGACCAGCTAAACGTTTATATTTGAATGTGTATGGGAAGGCAATTAAGCTAACGTATTCCGTGAGGATATTCGCCCTACATAGGGCGTCCATGAAGCTTTTGATACCAAGCATCCAGCTAATGTATGATGCATTCTTTGTTTCAAATCAAAATTTGCTTTGAACTTTATATTCAAAACATTAAGACAATACCAAAGTGTAAAAATGTATAGGCATAATTCGACCTCAAAATCTTGGGTAAAGGAGAACAATGGAAATATTTACACAATGACCATTCAAAGCACAAGAAGAACACAACAGGTGTTCCGGAGGTATAAGCGTCTTCCGCTTCATCGACAACACCCGCCATGAATATTTAAGTCATGAAATCAAAAACAATGTCACGTCCTCACATAGATAATTCGGGTAGTGACAACAAAACCACAAGGCACTCTAATGATCAAAATATCAAGTTTTTAACAACAGAGTTCAAAGATGAAACATTTTTGAGAAGCGGATCTCCAAGATTGATTAAAAGATCTTTTGATTTCTTCAAAAATTACATACCATCGATTCCACCTATAATACGACTGTTATTCTGATTTAAATAATATTAAAAAAAAAAAATGTTCAATAAACACTATGCAATTTTGAAATTTAAAAGTACTTTAAGTTCTGTGAACGTTTTTGAAATATTAAAAAAACTATGCTTTTGACAATTTCGAAATTGTTAGGAACAAAGTAGATAAAAAGGCTCATAGCACTGTATATAGTTTGGTATGAGACCTGATATCTGTGCACGACATTCGCCTACTTACGAAACGTGAGAACAACAACATGAATGAATGTCGATGAAATAGCAAGGAGGTTATGGACAGGGTAATTGTTGACGTCCAGCCAGACAGTGGCCGACGCCATACCATGACACGTCCCGTTATAGACGACCGTATACATATCGCACTGTATTGGTTCATGTGTACACTTCAGCATTGAACTGCTTTCAGTTGGCATTCCTAGGCAATATGAATGCCAACTGGACAAAGGCAAATTCCATGAAGCGCGCTAGTAAAAGTAACGTAGCGTTTATTTTCGACTTTTGTCATTTATTATTATATTGCTTTTAATTTTAAACCTAGTCACATATGTAACATTTTCCCCCATTTTCTTTCGTCAACAAACGTAACAGAATTGTCGATCAAGGGGAGGTAACCTCAACTTGTTTCATTCCTTGGAATTTCTACGCTGTTGGCAGTTTATGAGCTGGACAACTAGCAACTAACTTTGGTAGGGTTATATAGTGACAATGCCATACGATGGTCAATATTAATCAATATAACCATTGTATTTCTTGTATGGCTATTCACAAGATTCTTATTAATAGCGATTCTAGCGTCCATATTTTGTTCCAAAAACCCATACCCTTAAATTAAGGTAGGAATCATTCCTCTTCAGGACACATGAAAGAAACAAAACTTCATGAGAGTTTGGCAATTGAAAGTGAAACAAAACGAGACATAGATTTATTTAATATGGCGTCTTTAGTTCGGTCTGACGGTTGTTGATACAAATATGCATAATGGCAAAACGAAAACACAATTATATATAAAACTCCACGTGGAGATTTATTGTTTTTTAGAAAATATGGCATATAAAGGAAAGGTATGAATACAAAAATAATACGTTGCCGCTACATGTACATGTATGCGTAGATATAAGCTTTGAATAATTAACCCATCGAAACTGATAAGGCTTGAACTTGAAATATTTGTTGAAAAGTAAACATTCACTGTACATCTTCGTCGGTTGAATAATTTGTAAAAAGGTAAATTTCGGTTTTCCTGTATGTTCTTCAATATATTGTGTAATTGAAACCGGCATACAAAACATTTATTATAGAGATAAATAAATAGAAAACAACGTTATAATGATTAAAAAGTAATAATAAAGACACTAAGTTATCCATCCGTTGAGTGTCGTCATCTCCGTCCTACATCGGGCATTGCGTTGTTTCCGTTATGATCTGGTAAAAATAAGAACACATTGTATCTGTGTATACCGCTCGAGTGTACATCGTGATAACATTGCTCAGACTATCAATCGAATACTGAAGCGAGTACTTTTCTTTTGTATTTGCAATTAAAGTTTTGATTTTTTTTTTCTAGGATGCAGAAAATCAATTTAAGCCGACATATTACATACATTATAGAACCATCAACGGGTTCAATTATACGATAGCTTAAGCCGACATATTACATACTTTATAGAACCAGCAATGGGTCCAATTATACGATAGCTTAAGCCGACATATTACATACTTTATAGAACATCAATGGGTCCAATTATACGATAGCTTAAGCCGACATATTACATACATTATAGAACCATCAATGGGTCCAATTATACGATAGCTTAAGCCGACATATTACATACTTTATAGAACCATCAATGGGTCCAATTATACGATAGCTTAAGCCGACACATTACATACTTTATAGAACCATCAATGACACAGCAACATATGTTGATCTTCATTTTAATTGGTCAAAACACAGTTTAGACAGTTAGTGAATAATAAATATGCACTTAATCTGTTTTTAACTACAACGTACCTATGTTCTAGCAGCACCGTACGTACAGGACGAATGTTGCTAACCATGGTGTCCTCCTGTGGTAAAAGATGGTATGCTTTCTCAATAATTGATATTATAATCAGTTAATTTTATCTATATTTCGTATAAAAGAAAGTTATTGTGAATTCCAGTTTATATGTTTAACTTGGTATTATTAATAGTTCTGTATAAGCAATGCATACTGGAAGGAAAAGGAAACTCAATCGGCAAAAAGTCATCATTGTTAATTAGATTCTCGACATATACCCTTTGAACTTGCGCATTATTGCATACTGGTTTTCTTTGTACGGTGCATTATCAAAATTCACTGGTGCATCACATCAGCTACGCTCGCCGACTGTACAAATATAAGAGACGAACACTACGATTACTTAATATTGCATTTTTAATGCCAGTTTACCCACAATATTAGATTGTTTAAAACTTCGGGGTCAGTCCAAAGACCGTTTGCCATCTCATCCAGCCTCCATGTCACATGCCCTCGTGTAACGAAGCGTAGTCAGGATAGGGTAATACGTCTTGTGCACCTACCACACAGCTTTCTTACAGCAATCGAAACGGCGAAGAACACAAGAGGGCGTCATCATACTCAGATTGATCCAAAGACAGTGCGTAATCAACTGCACAACTATGGTCTTAGACGACAGTGGCCATATGTTGGCCCGGGGTGTTCTCTGAGTGCCAACACATTTAACAACAATAGGCAGGTGTGGTTTTGTGAAACAATGGCAAATAAATTATATATTGTTTCATAAAACCTGCATTTCACCTCTGAATACCTGATATTTACCTGCGCTGCATACAACACATTTTCTCAAGCTGTTACATCTGTTTACTAAAAGTCATCACTGAAAAGTGTTTCTGTATATTCTTAATTTATTCAAACTTTGTGTTTCTCATTTTATAAATCTCAAAACATGCAGGTTCTGTAAACTCTAGCAAATTAGCTGTATAGACCTTTCATAACTATATCGACCTATTCAGAATATTGGCGCTATTTTCATGTTATTTTTTTTTTAAGGAAAGGGCAAAGTTGATAAAAGATGTTACCAATTTGTTATATCAAAAGACTCCAAATAAAAGTATTTAAAAAAATGAAAGTTTACACTTCTAGTGCATTTTCTTTATTTTCCTAAAAACAAAGAAAGTGTAGTTCAATACAGCGATACAATATGGGTTGATATTATATAGCTTTATACTAAGTATTTTACAGTTATACAGTTTAATCGGCAGATTGTGTTGGACCTGACATACATGTTTTAATGAAACCTGACCTGTTTTAGCACATATATTACGTTCAGATGAGTTGGATATTTCTAAAAATATCATAATGCCTAAAAGTTTATTGACATAATATAAACAAAATAACAGAAAATCTACCAAATGCATGTTAAAGATATAAGTTGCGTATCAAAATAGAAACTTAAGAGTTTATAAAATGTTTTTATTTCTATAATTTGACAACTGATTCTAATTGTGACATCGTCTATAGTACATTTTTTTAATGTAAATAAGTTTTTATATTTTAAAGCAACAGATTTGACACCAGTGTTCGATTTCTACAAGTTCGAATGATACTATATAATTATTTTTTTTCATTACGACTGAACTGCCAGCTACATCAAGCACTTTCATCATAATATTGTGATACATCTATTTTCTATCTAGATCTTAAGTTATGCTATTTATAGAGATATTGAAAAGGGTGGGGCAGACATAGCTCCCCTGTGGGACACCATTCTGCTTAATTTCATGAGCATGAGGAATTTCTTTTAGTTAAGGAATGCTTATCAATTGCTTCCTTCCTATGAATATCCCCTCTTTTGATTTCTTTTTTCAAGGTTATATATTTATTCAATAATTCCTTTTTTTATACAAGTATTAAATAATGTTAATCTATCAATAGTCTGATTTGTGAGAACCAATAATATACTTCTTAATTGGATTTTTTGTTGTTAAATTATGATGAACTGTACTGCATACGGTATCTTTTCGTGTGATTTGCATTTTAAATAGTGCATTAATTACAATGTAGCTTATTAATGTTATCAAGAGCATATTATGTAAAATATCTGTTTACAAAAAATTGTATATACAAAGTGCATGCATTATAGTTGTGAAACATGCATGTGAGTTATCATAGGTAAGTTTTACAGGTATATTTACCTGTCGGATCTCTTAAATTTTTCAACAAAATGACTATATTTCCTATCAAAACAAGTTGTCCTACGGTTAAATTAAAAATCTTGGCACTCAGATATACACCCGTGTGCCCAGAGTTTAATGCTCTGCAACACGCCAGATGCATGCAGTGACTGAAAGAAACATTCCTTAAGGCGCATCTCAAAGGATCGTTAGAGAGGGCACTTTTGAATCAGCAGCAAATATTATAAGGCTATCAAACGTACACATTGACTTTTTTTAAGACGAAAAGGTTGTCCCTTATCTTCCAAAAACATCATCTGTATATTCTACAACATTTGTTTGTTTCCAGTAGTAAACAGGAATATTTCGTAATGCGTTTCTGTTCCCTTTCAGTGTTTGTACTCGGTTTTATAGTGTTACGTATAGGGGTGTTGGATATCCATGTACTATCTATAAATGCAAAAACTATTTCATTTTTTCAGAATACATCGTGCATTACAATAGTGTTATCGGTTTCACGAGACTGCTTGCGAAGACATTAATACTTTTCCTATTTTTTTGGTAAATAATTAGAAGAAGAATTGCACTTATATTATATCTTATCAATTCATCGTTAAACTAAGCGATGCTATTTGTACTAATATTTATTTCCAAATGTCTGCATTTACCATATCCTCTGCTGTTACGTCTGCCTCTCCCTCTGCTCATTTTTCCTGAGCTTGGTTCTTCTGGAGCAACTATAATAGATGTATTCGTCTCTCATTAAACGCATATGAAGGCAAAAGGAAAATTTAAAACAGGAAGAATACGATAGCGCCAACAAGCTAGGAACTAGTTAACAGTTAACAGAAGGAACTAACAAGACAAGAAAGCAAAAGAGGAGAACAACATTATCCCGCAAAGCAAACTTGGAATGAAGCCAGCTGCTTAATCGTTTGACAATTAAATAATAGGTATTCTTAACTTATGCGACGACAATGTGCCTAAACAAGTAGCTATTGTACTTATTAACTTTATTGCACGTAATTTAACAATAATGCAACACACAATATCAATTTCGTTTTGTTCAAGTACTCTGGAAAATATGAAATTACCAAAAATCTCATTCAGATAATTCAAATCTGATTAAATGCCTTTTCATCAACGTTCACCTTTCTGTGTTGTCTTTGCATGTAAATGGAGTCATATTTCATTGAATAGAATAACAAAAATGCATTTTTGTAGTGAGAAAGGACAAATTAATCATTCTTTTTGAAAAATTAAATTTAAATTTGATAAAACATTCACATAATTACCTTATTCATAACAACTACGATAAACAACGCGTTTATTTTGTTAAATAGTTTGCTTTGTTACGAATTATCAGTGGTTTTCTAATTTACATGTAAATACTTTAATATATATACCAAAGCTGTATTAAAACGAAAATATATTTCTTCATTGAATGCAATGAAGACAAAAACCGTTCTGATTGGTCAGTATAAATCGATTTCTTGCCATGTGTCATCAAACATAAAGAATTAATATTTTGTCTGCTTTCATTGAATTGAATATGCAAGTTTTATCACATTTATAATATCTGATATTTTATTGATGAAAATTAATATATGAGAAAT
The DNA here is from genome assembly GCA_032359455.1 of Chlamys rubida. Classification (NCBI taxonomy): domain Eukaryota; kingdom Metazoa; phylum Mollusca; class Bivalvia; order Pectinida; family Pectinidae; genus Chlamys; species Chlamys rubida. The sequence goes on along the minus strand of JAUMHH010154137.1, from coordinate 4,481 downwards.
ATTTAAAAGCGAGAAACAAGGTTCGTCATGTCTTTAGTATTTATGTTGATTGCGTTAGTAAGACCGATGTTAAGGTGTATAACCATATATCATATCAAATTATAGATGTGGTGTATATAATAGTTACGCTGTGTAAATATAACAGCTTTGGGGTCGTGCATGTTGACCTTAAAGCTGTTTTGATATATCAGCTGTAAAATAAGTGTCATTACTAATTTAAATGTTTAGGGATTTTCCATAGTGCACCTTGATACATGTTTTTCGAATACTAGACAGATGCCAAAAGTGCGAGTCAATCATTTTTTGTATCTAAATGCAAACTTAAAATCACATTCTACTCAAGTGCAATGAAGATGTGAAACGTTAATGTGATTGACAACTACAGATCATAGGTGAAAAGGCATGAATAACGCATATTAGATTATATGTATTATCCAGTAGAGGAACACTACATAAACTTTTATGAATACTGTTAGAAAATGAAAAGAAAAATCGTATAATCGTATAATTCAGAAAGATGCTGACAAAAAGATACAAAGTAATTAATGCGAAACGTTGTTTGATGCTAATATTAGATATCGTTAACGTGGGATATGCAAAAATTATATGTATTGTGTTGTAATTTTCATGCTGGTATATTTTAAATTTCAATTGTTGTCTATTGACCATGTTGTATAGAATAGGTACGTTTTACCTAATGACAATACACAATTATGAAGCGGCCTTTTTTACAAATAAAGCTCATTCTTCTCTTGTTTACGTCTGTTTCGCGTTGTTGCGTTACGTTTCTACGTCATTACAGGTATTTACTTATATCAAATTAGAAACACATTTGATACATTAATTTTGTAAAAGATCGAATTAAAAAAAAATGTATTCAGACTTAATCACACACGAAGAGATTGGCATATTTTCTATACTGACAACATGCCAATTGTTTGAATATATTTACATTTGTGTATGTTAACAAATAGTAACTATGTGGAATGATTGGACAATACATCACATATATATTAACGACTTGTTCTAAACGTAACCGGTATTAAACTTCATGTGTTTCTATAAGTATCACTTTGCCATATTTTCATTTTATTAACTTTATATGAAATATTTTAGTTGAAATTGTTCACACTCAAAACTCATATATATATTTGAAACATTTTAGAGTCACCTCACTGATTTGTTGAAGTAAGGAACGTCTTATATATGGTTTGCATTACTTTGAACTTTTGTAGCACAGCTTCACCCGCAATAAAAAAAACTGGTTATATAGGTTAAATATATACTATCTAGATTTATGAATTCTATTACTTAATTCATAAAATGGTGCTTCTGCAATTTAAATTTGTACTGATTTAATATGTGAAATTTAATAACCAATTTCAGTTCCTACGTGCTTCTCCTTACCTTCAAGTTCACACTGTGTTCCACCGAACCCAGGTGTACACTGGCATCCACTAACAGCGATACACGTTCCTCCATTTTGACACGGTGCTGAGTCACAACCTTCTAAACCTGTGAGAGAAGAAAATACAAAAACACTTGCTGAAAAAGAGTGTAGTTCGTCAACGCATATTACGATCAGTTACGAACAAGAGTGGTAGTCATTTTACACAGCATGGCCTATTATAACAACACAATGTAGAAAATAAAACATTTCGATTGATGTGCATTCTTTATCCTGCATTCTTTATCCTTCCTCACCCCCTCCACACACAAACACACATACACACATACACACACACACGTTTTATTGTATTGTCAGTTATAAAAAAAAATGGTAATCAGTTGCATCTCTATATGAAATATCTAGTTTTACTTCCCGTACAGAAATACCGTTTGATTTGATCATTGTATTGTGTGAAGTGAAGTATGAATTACACGTATGATATGACTTTCAGTTTCCTTACTACCTCGTTTGTTACGATAATCACCTGGAGGTCGGTCAATATGTTTTCTGCAAATACAGTACATTCCTCTGTACAGATTTCGTATGTTCTATTTTTCTGATTACGTAAAACATTATTGAGCATCTAATATAACAATAAAATACTTTTATGTCGGTGAATATGTCGACATATGGATCTGAGAAAATGATATTGACCTCAATTTCGTCTTGGTCGTATCACTGTCTTAGGTACATATTAACAAGAGGTTAATATAAAATTGTATATAACCACATATTCAACTCAACAATAGTTCATCATTTATACATTTAATATATTAAAGTGTGTGCCGACACATTGACTTATTTTTGTTTTATAACTCTATGTTGAGTTTTATTACATGAACTATTTAGTATTTTGGCAATATGAATATAACTATGGAATTCATGAAGCATTAATATGTATATGTTGACAAGACTTAAAATACAAATAAAAATTATGACTAATATGATAAAAGTGTTTTTGTCTATGAGTGTAAAATATGTTTAATATGATAAAAAAGATGGATTTTATTATTGGATTAAAAAAACTCCTGATTATGTTACATGTCATTTACAAGAATCCAATTATGCAAATGCAAACGAAAGATACTTTCTGGGAAATAAAGAATAGGAAGAAATGAGTATAATGACTGATGTTACGTCAAAAGCAGGAGGGGTAGCTATTTTATTTTGGAATGCATTTGAGTTTGCATTGATTTTCTCAAATTCATACGAATCCGTATAAAAGAATTACAAACTTCTTTTTCCTCTTCCAACCCAGTATCTAAACGCATTACTGCTATTCTAAGTATAATAAAATCAGGGAATCCAGAAGTGGACTTAATGGAAAGTTGATTTGAAGTATCCAAAAGAAACTTTGACAAATTCAATATATCTATTTGTTATCCTGTCATTGCTTATTAATCCATACATTTAAGGGTGTTTTTGGTACTAATAGGATTTAAGATCAAGAAACATCAGTGATTGTACATGATTAAATGGCAGAAAACAATTGACAATTGCCATTATGAGTCGACGCAAACACCTGTCAATTGAAATAGTGTGATTTTACCTTTACTGATACCAAGCAGGCACACGATAGCTATCACCGCCAGGACCTTCATCGCTGTTACGTAATCTTGCAAAAAAGTGAAATAGTGACAGAAATTTTACTAAAACAAACATTATTGACCATACGATTCTGTTACCAAAAGTTCGTATCGATTTTTGCCATTTTTTTCCTATTCATTGACGTTGTGATAAAAATATCACGAAGTGTCAACAAAACGCTAAGTCAGAATTAAAATAAATATTACTTCTCTATCGGGTAGAAATGTCTACGTCTATTTTGGTGTCTTAACGATTCTGTTAATAAAAGTTCGTATAAAATCTTTCTGTTTTTGTTCCTATACATTGACGTTGCGCTACAACAAGAACATATCAGATAACGATAGCTTCATCTACCTGGATCTTTGAAAAACTTTTACTGTACGTTTAGGTGTTAGCTGTCGAAAACTATCACAGAAGTTATTATATGCGGAGCACACATTTACCACCACAAGACCAAGTGACATGCCGTATGTTTATAACATGTTAACAAAATAAAGTAACTATGGAAGTCGCTCTAAATAATGTAAATGGAGCCTTGTACTTTGGCCATATAAGTTATAGAAATGATTTTTAATGTTTAATGACGAAAACGTTTTTAAGCATCTCACTATTGGAAAACAGAAACCGTGAGGATTCGTTCCTCTTTTCAATAACAAAGTTCTTTAGAATATCAATCGTGCAATTTAATTAGGAATGTAAATGATGAAATCAAAGAAAAGAAAACTTTTTCCAACAAGCTTCACATCTAAGAGAAATAAAAGCAATGGATGATCATAAAAGAAAAATAACTTATGGAAGTACAAAATATATCAATAATGATATTTCGTGAATGTATTAATATTAAATACAAAATGTCAGAGAAGATACGTGGTCAGTTTGTGAATTAATAAACAATTAATGATTATGTTACATTTATTCCGAACAGACACTGTAACAATTCAACTTCAAATTCATTCAGAACTTCTAAGATTGATATTGATAATTGACATTCGGACAGTACATAAAACCAACATAAATCTTTTTGAGTTTTCGTAACCAAACGCCCATTTTGTATCTTTGAACTCTTTACCTTATTAGCGATACTTTTTGTCAGAAATTTGTATTTAAAATGTACCAAAATAATCTAACAATGAGAAATATGTCGATAGAAAACCATTAAAAAAGAATCGTTATAACTGATTAAGCGGAGAAAAAACTACTTGAAACTGTAAAACAAAATGAGTAACTTACCTGCTATCAACGTTTGTGTACCAACAGTGCTGACTAGAACAGTCTTCTTCTGCGAAAGTCTGACTCGTTACTGTGTAGAACAGGGCTGTTTATATAACATGATGTTATACCTGTTTATTATACATGAAATATACTAACATGACTATCTTATTAATTGGAAAATACAAATTAGCTTTAAAAAATCCAATAAGCTTATATCAGGACATTTATCGTT
>JAUMHH010154126.1:0-10825 GCA_032359455.1 Chlamys rubida | reverse complement strand
TCACTGACGTCATCGTTCCAGACAATATCACTGACGTCATCGTTCCAGACAATATTCACTGACGCCATCGTTTCACACAATATCACTGACGCCATCGTTCCAGACAACATCACTGACGTCATCGTTCCAGACAAAATCAGTGACGTCAACCTTGCCAAGCCCTCAAATTTCATATTTGTAGATATCGATCGTATGCTGTCTTTAAATAACACGAAAGTTATTGACCACGTCGAAAGTGTATATCCTCCTGAGCTTGAAATCAAGGACACTAAAGACTGTTCTACTTCAGCCGCTCTCCTCCATCTTTACTACAATACATACATATAGTATATATATTACGCAATAACTTACAGGGACAACTTACTACTAAGCTGTACGATAAACGTAACACTTTCGGTGTTCCGACTGCTTTCAGACAAGCTTACAAAACAGGGTTTCTAAATAAGCAGGATGATGAAGACCATGGTAAAATGTTATGGTCGTCATCAAGATCTCGCAGGAAAATATATTTTTTATTTGTGTGATATAAAAGTCGATATTTGTATTCTCATTGTTAGTATGCCTTGTGGTTGTGTTGTCGCTGCACCAGGTCTCAGTATGAGGACGTGACATATCTCAGATTCGACCTTAATTACATGGCAGGTGTCGTCGCTGTCTCACAAAGCGCTTACTCTTCCCGAACACCTGGTTTGATCCGCCTTGTCTTCTTTCAATGATCTCATTGTAAATATCTCCTTTATTCATAGCATGCCCTGGTGATAGGGTTTTTTGTTCGAATTATGGTTTTGTTGGCACTTTCGTACTGGATTACTGTTTTTATAGACAATTCTACATGGTGTCGTTGTTCGACACACTGTATCAAAACGCTGTTGTTCTAGAAAATATCAGTGGACGCCATTGTTCTAGACAATTTCACTAGACGTCATTTATTTTTTGTTTTATTTTTTACAATATTACTGGACGTTATTATTGTTAAGGACATCATCACTGGTCTCCATTGTTTTAGACAATATCATTTGACGCCATTGTTCTAGACAATTTCACTAGACGTTATTTTTTGACAATATCACTGGACGTCATTATTTTAGACATTTTCACATGGTTTCATTGTTTTCGACAATTTCACTTGACGTCATTGTTCTAGACAATTTTACAAAACGTTATTTTTTGACAATATCACTGGACTTCATTATTCTAGACAATACCATTTGATGCATTTGATAAAGACAATATTACTGGTCGCCTGTGTGCTAGAAAATGTCACTTGACGCCATTGCTTACGGCAGTGTTCTAGACAATTCCAATGGACGCCATTGTTCTAGACAATGCCAATGGACGCTATTGTTCTAGACAAGTCCAATGGACGCCATTGTTTTCGGTGGTATCAATAGACGCCATTGTTCTAGACAATTCCAATGGACGCCATTGTTCTAGACAATACAATGTCAATGGACGCCATTGTTTTCGGCAGTATCACTTGACGTTATTGATTTAGACAACCACTAGACGCCATTATTTTAGAGAATTTCACTCGACGTCATTATTTAAGACAATTCCACTTGAATATCATGTGGTTTACAAATGGTCGAATCGGTTATCGTTTAACTGAATTTTAATATCCAGCGATAATCCCAATTTTGAACATTTTCGAAGTGTTTTGCGGTTTGTTCTTCATAACTTTTAATTGGAAATGTATTATTTTTTATCTTATTATAAGATCACTCTTATTTTGAAAAAATTAGCTCTGTTATTTCATTTCCTTTTCAAAGCTGAAAATTGAATAAAAGATATTTGTGTGTTATTATAGAAAAAAAATAAAACTGCAACCGAGAAGTTTGAGAATAGATTAAATTTTTGAACTCGGAGATTTACTCGAATCGTAACAACGCGAAACCTACAGACCTTTTTCTACATTTCCAAATATGTCCACAGAATTTTATGCAATCTTAGAGAGTTTGATTCCAATTTCCTGGCCCGTAAAACATAAAATTGGATGTGTCTGACCTCCAAACACATATATTGTAAAGAAAAGATTACTTTCTCTCGTGTATCCTATATAAAATCAAATATTTTGTATCCGACGTTATGTGAATATAACACATTCTCGTTCACCTGCAACGATTCTTTTAATCTCACATGTTTGAAGAGAGAAAAAACCAATAAAAATCCAGATATCATTAAATGAGAAAGACTGAAACATCTTTTCTCAGAGAAGTCAAAATCCGGTTTAATGTGGAATGAAGGATGATTAAAATAAACCCGTAAGGCACACCATGGCAATGTAGATTTTACTTCAGCTGTTAACCTATGCAGGAGAGTGCAAACTATTCAAATAGATACAGTGATCGTAGACAACAATGGCTACCCTGCCGGTGATGACCTTATTATAACAGAATCCAATTGATTCGGCGCTCTCTATTCAAATAGCATGTACTGGTGTCCAATAAAAGGACAAATATTGGCTTCTAGCTCCCGATTTGGTCATATGTCTGCAAAATGTCACGGTTTTTAAAAGATATCTGAACACATAAAGCTTTCAAAATTTTCCGTAATCTTTATCAAAGTATTATTTCATTTATTCGTATAATGCTTTTTCCTACTTCTTTTGTACCGATTTTCAAGTGATTGACTGTGATTGTGGCGAAGAACCAAAGACGTCGATAACAAAATTGATCTTGTTGTCGTAAATAAAAATGAAACATTGTTTGCCTTAATTTTTTTTTTAAATCTAATTATAAGAAATAAACAAAATGATAATTGATATATCGTGGGAAAGACCCATAACTAAAGTGCACTCTTTATATACACTACCTAATGTGGAGAGTTCACTTCGGTTATAGGTCTATGTATCGATAGACCAATCTATTATATATTCCAAACGTGAGTATTATTTTTAACGGCAACTACATTGAATATGCAAAACAGTGTAGAAGTACGACAAACGCTGGACACGAAATCAAATTATATAGAAAAATGTAAAGCATGACTCAACAGATATCTTACTTTAAAGAAGATACAAGTTATTATATGACTGTCATAGTTTACAGTGTAATAAAGGCATTGTGTAAATGTTCTTTATGACACACATGTAGAAAGTCCGTCAGCTACGGTAATTGGCTGGTTTCGTGTTAATTGTATTCATACGCTTGGAAAAGATCTACTTTCTACTACGAAACTTTCAGAGTAAAAATAATTGAAGCCATGCGAATGACGTCAAATACTAGAATATATCTATAATCCTCTCAAACACAAGTGTGAACACAAAAAATTAGCTGAACTATCGACAAGCACGTAAAGAATCATAAACGCTCCCAACAAAACAGCCTCCAGCGTCGTCTTTCATAGTAAGATGAACGCTTTATCCGTTGGAAACATTCTTGATCGAATATTCAATATCATCATTTATTCGCAAGAGAGCAAGTATAGATCCGTAGCAATCTGATTAAAATACAGCTCCTCATTATACTATCGTTCTACTATCGGAGCTGTACTTTAATCAGATTGGATCCGTAGTCGTTAACCAACAGCGCGAGAACAACAAGTCTCCATTTTCGCGCGTAGTGACGTCATAGACAAACACTCGCTAAGCGCCAGAAAATTAAGATCCAGTTGTACATTTTTTCTATCGCAAATGACAATTTATCGATTATGAATTATTTCATGCATTTAAAATATGTGACGTTGAAATATTGCTTATCTTGTCGGTATGTTTGACATACTTCGGGAGTTTAGTGATATGGTTGTAAAAGGGTGACAACCAGTTTGCAATGACGGACGGCAAAGAAGCAATGCTGATACAAAGATGGTTAATAAGTCGTGTGATAAATAGAATCTGTTACTCATTTCCCTTGATATCTGATTAAAGATACTCGTTTAAGATTTTTCATTTATACTCGCAAGAGACTCGCAAGAAATGAAAAATTCAAAACTTGTACCATAAATCTAATATGAAGGGAAAAACCATGAGAGAACCTATATATATATATTACCTTTATATGTTCTATGAAACATTTGATTTGAAAAATGTTTTGTCATTTTGTTAATAATGTTTTTACTTATTCATTAAGGTTGTTGAAGCATTCAATGCTCTGGGAAACTTTTACTAAACACTCTGTTTATATCAACAGTTTTCATTCTTTGTACTGACTTCGTGTCGAGGTACAATGTACACATGTTAATATTGTCTATGCAGAAAATGAAATTGAGTACTCATGAAATTATAATCAATTAAAACATATTCATTTGACCGTACCATCAAATTTTTATTGTTAAATACTAATGTAAAAGCAATGAAACATTAAAGAATAGTTTAATGTACAACCTTAGTTTCAGTTGTGTTTAAACAATCTGCTTTTTAATTATGCATTATAGTTCAATCAATTCAATTGGAACAGTTAAAATATACCACGAGAAAAGTAAAACTTGTATCGTCTTAAGTACCTGTAAAAGTGTGTACTGATATATTCCACGAGCTGAAATTCCGCTCTTACAACATTTTGTAATAATAATAATAACAATATACAACATTTGATATAGCGCCCTATCTAGCTAACATAAGCCACTCTAAAGCGCTTTACAGTACATAGATATAAAATGTATACAATTAGCATATACGTTAATCAATACAATTTTGAGGAATTCGCAGGAACAACCTTACCAGGCGCTTATTACTAGTCCTATGCCACCTGGTTAATATCTCCCTATGTGTGCAATGTGTTCTATTTGTATTTGGACCGTGCTTCCGACGGTATCATTTATAGTGCCACCGTACTTGAATGCTACAGCACAGATACCGCAACATCCAACCCAGACCATTTTATACTCCACCTGGGTTGTTTGAGTTATGTAATCAGTAATATATTTTCTTTCCGATAATGTTTATTGTTGTGTGTAGACCAGTTTCTTTAATTTTGCTTAGTCTTTCATCATTATCTATTAAGTATTACTTCAATGTCAAAAAGTAAGACAATGACGTAAAAGGCGAGGAAATTTAGTCGTTTGCCAATGAAATCAATTTTCGCCCAGTGTTAGTTTCGCCCTTCATAATTACTTTTCTGGTCTCGCCGCCACGAAGTAGTGGGATCGGGACTAAGGTGTTGCTTTTCCGGGGAAGGCGGCGCCGTCAACATTAAGCTTTTGCGTTTAACTTAGTTCCACTGAAAGTATATGTGCTAGACCAACCAAACTTGGACCATAGATGCATCTTAGGTAGTACATCTTAACCCATGCATCAAATGCTGGATGTGGCCTACTTTTCATGGTCTATTGACTTTGTCAGCATCTCCATCAACATTAAGTTTTTGCGTTTAAGTTAGTTTCTCTGATATGTGCATTGATGGTCAAAGCGAGGCACAGGCGAGACATATCAATCCGAATGGCTAGTTTACTATGCTGTTTACTTACATTCCATGTTATGATAAATTCTCCCTAATTCCGGAGGGCGAAAAAGGCGAAAATTTAACTGCAGTAAAATGTAGTCCTGCTGTTGAGTCCAAAATGGAGGTAATGACCTTATGACGTGTGAAAGTATCTCTTTCGATTGGCTCTCTGTATCGACAAAGATATAATTGAACCACATGATCCAGTTGCCATGTCGTCTCCTGACAACATTGGTAAAGCGTAGGAATGAGATAATATAGGTCCTTTAATTCTGTTAAATGCATCGCAATATGTGATTTAAATTGAAAACGTCTTTAAAAATAACTTAAATAATAAAAAAGGGGATAACACATTTTAACTTAATTGCACTCACAAGTTATCTTAAACGTGGCCGGTGCCGTAAGACAGGTCCGATTCTTTAACGTACGACAAGACAATTCCAATATGGAATAAGTTATTTAACGATGTCTGAAATGTCTGATGTATTTCATGTTTTCGAGCCAGCATTTTTAATTAAATGTATATAATGTTGTTATATTACGTTTTCCAGAGAAACAACTCCCATGTTTACCTTAAATAGAAAAAGCCTCATCAACATTACATAGAGATATCTTTCATGCTGGTTTTATGTGAACATCAGACTGCTTTATGTTGCTATAGTCGTATTATGCTGTATAGAACTACAAAAGAAATCGAATTAGAATTATCTGGTTATAATTCTTAATAGAATGCAGCTTAACTACTTATATCTATATATGTTTCTTCAAATGAGGCTCTTCGTGCTGAACTTGTCACGTTCCTATTGGCATTCAATAGGACTATAAATGCAAATTGGAATTTGTTTAATCGTACATGTTATATCTTTTCAAAATCTTTTAATCTCATACAAAATAAATTTATTAATAAAAAATCATCACTTCGTACAAAGAAAAGGTATACTTCGTGTATGGTTTTTTTTTAAATCATAGAACAGCCAATTTCAAGAGAGGGTCAGTAGTATCCAACTCTACAGTATGACGTCATAATAATGATGACGTCAATACGTGGGCATAGCATTAATAGCTTATATGAACCTGATAAGGTTGTATTACCTATTGTATAGCATTGCCACCTTATAACCCTACCTCGTTCAGATGACATTCATATCAGCTATGAATGCCATGACATCATCATCATTATGATAACATCATTATTGTTACGATATTGATACCACTGACCTTCCCTTGGTAACTGGTTGTACCTGTTCATTAAACAAGTCTATTCGATAGGTACATTAAACATTTTGAACAGCTCTCAGATGAGATTCACAAACAATACCAGTACCAATTAGAGGCAAATACAACATGAAGTGCTAAAACACTACGGCGCTTCATTGAATTTGTTTTGTCCAATTGGCATTCATATTACCTGTGAATGACAACTGAAAGTAGTCAATGCTACAAGGTAATGCTTGTGCCATAGAGTGGTGAATTTATTTATATATTTATGACCAAATGAGTATATGAAGTTCATGCGTATATTTGATACTTTTGAAAATTTAGATACAAATATAAGGAAATCTTCAGTGAATACAGAGTTTGCTACAAGTACTTCTTTCTGACAAATACGATTTAATAGAAAAAAATGATAATGACAAGATGTTATTCTGTATTTCGCAAGGACATTTGAGCATACATTCAAAATCTCAGAAATATTTATCTAGAAGCATATTAGATTACATACAGTATTTAAAATCATCTTCTGAGTTTGGCGAAAGAATTTGTGCATTTTTCCCATGATAGTCGCACTCTACTGCAATCACTAATGTGGAGACATTGACAACTCAACATAGTTGCCCTCATCTTAATTTGTTTCTTCCCTACTGTTACCCTCCTTTATACTCTTCAGCACTTTAAAATATGGTTTCTCACGTTTCTTGTAATTGTGATTGATAGAAAAATCCATTATGAAGAGATCACACGGTACAAAAAATATTCAAACTCGGTGGTTCGGAACAAGTCCGGTTGCCTACAGAATTAACTTTATGATCATAGAATGAAAAATGTATAGTGTAGTTCGATACACGTCATTGCTGATAACACATAGTTTTTAGCGTTCTTTGGCCTTTTTTTCCTTTATTTGCATTTGCTGTGTAAATAGCGGAAGCACCATATGCTGTGACGGCCGGATATGATAGCAGAAGTTTGTTTACATAGCGAGCGAGCACAATGTTTGAACAACGGTTATGTCTGTGCCAGAGCATTGCACGAATGCGTTTATACACTCACAAAGGAAGCATACGGCAGAACTAGTCGTCTACTCAACAATATCTTCAGAAAGAGTCTGCAGTGTACAAGAAGAAAAAAACATGCATAATTTGGAAAAATCCAAATCTCTGTAGATATTCGATGTCTCCACGGAGTGTCATATCGACATAACACTTTTGTCATTTTTTTTATTTTATTTTTTTAGAGCTGATGTAATTAAGAATACATTTTATTAGAAAAATCTTTGATTGATGATTCACTTTATAAGTTAAAACATACAATGTCTTAAATTTTAATTCTTCAACTTATATGGAATGCAGGAATGTATTTTCCTACATTTTAGATACACAAAATATAAGATTTAAAATGCATATCAATAACCTCCCATTTGACTTTCAACACATGAAGTATAAGATTTATATGAGTTTAAGAAAGTATAATAACCAATTTACACCATTGTGACCTACGAAATACTCATAAGTTATATTTGAATTTAAGCTGACATTGTCAACATTTATCTCCTCCGAGTCCTTCGGGAAACACAGTGGAAACGATTTATCTAAGGTAAACTACAAAATAAAGTTCCATAAGACCATCGAGATACATTATGTATTAGTTATATTTGAGTTCGAAATAACAAACATCAACAGTAAACACCCATTGGAACTTCGAGATACATACGTTTTTTTGTTAAATTTGAGTTACAATTACCGTACATAAACAATAAACACCCCTAGGACCTTCGATATACATACGGTATTTGTTATATTTGAGTTAAAATATTACCGTATATAAACAATAAACACCCCTGGGACCTTCGAGATACATACGGTATTTGTTATATTTGAGTTAAGATTAACACTCATCAACAACAAAATCCCATGGGACCTTTGAGATACAAAAGGAATTAGGTTAATCTCAGATAAAATAATTACAATAATTACCCAGGAGGAGAGATTAAACTAAGCCCAAGTAAAAGATCTTTCCGCAATTTGAAATATTATTTAGCAAAATATTTTAAATCAGAATAGTTTATCTTGATAAAATGGCTATAAACATTGCATCAAGTTGATAAAGTATTAAAGCATTATTTGTACTATTAATATGTTTTTATGCTTTTAGTTTGGGAGCGATTACGTATCTGATAAGGTTACTTGGGACATGCTGTATATCCTATGTAGTTTTGTGTGATATTCCTTTTCACGTATAGCAACGATGAAAGATGATCGTAAATTAATTGATATCACGTTTTTTTAGGGCGTTGCTTAACTGTGTCTTGTTTGTTTCACGAATTAATATTCTCATGAATATATCGTCGAGTCACAATCTTGAAAAATAAATAATGATAAAGCCTGGGGTAGGAAACAATTCCGGATTGCCCAATTTTCTGGTATGCCTCATAACAACGTGATAACGTGTGTTTCTAAAATTATAGCGTCTGTCGAAAACAGATCCGGATTATCTGGTTTCTTCACGTATGCCCTATTAACACTGTGATATCCTTTTGTTTCTAGAATTATTACGGCTGTCGAATTCATGTCTTAAATCTGATGTTACTAGCATTTAGCAAATTGTCTGTAATCACTTGGCCGCCATCATTTGCAATTACCGATATTGCAATCGTAACGACCTCATGACATTTCACAATTGTTAGCTCAGATGACATTAATAAGACACTTGTTGACCTTTTAAAACATATTTGGAAAAAATAGAATGCAAAAACTCTGGAAGGAAATTTTAATATTGTGTTTGTCTAACTGACATTATACGTTTTGTTAGCCTTAAATAGAAAAGTGAACTTGGCAAAGCTAGACCCTCGCCCACAATTTGCTAATGTATAGACCGTATTACTTTCAGATTTTCATTTTTTAAATCTTAGTTATTTCTTTATTTGTTTTGATAAATATTTGAATTGTTTACCATACAATGGATAATCAAGCAATACACACAGTTTGATAAAAACCGTATCATGCCCTAACCATGTACTTAAAATGTTCTATTCAATACGAGTATCTGCACTGTAAGATGACAGCTGTTTGTTGCACCAATGCTATATGAGGCTTTATAACACTAAAATAAATATTGTCTTCAAACCATAAACCATATAATCATATATTAGATGAACAAGGTATGTTTTAACAGCCTGCCTTTAAGGGCTGCATATTACAATTTATTAATTATTCACATGTCTACAACATATTTGACCGTCTATTGCATCCAATGAAATATGATGTTACAAAGCAGTAAAGCAAATCTTGTCTTCAAACCTCTTCATAAAATCTGTAAAAAGTACACAATTTAATGAGAAAATGCTGTTTAATATCCTTTTAGGTGCATATTATGGAATAATAATTGTTTTTATACCCAGTTCATATTTTCAATTATCTTTAAGAAAACAGCACAAAATTGGATCTCGAAAGTGATTATCTGTTGCAAAAGAGATTTTGAAATATTTTAAATAAGAGCACGTTGCCTTCAAATTATTTTCTGACCAGTCCCAGCGTGCCTGGTAATATCGCGGTTCACAACAGTTGTGATCGATTAAGCGCATACCAGACCACATAGACATTTTTTTAATCCAATTGCAAATCAGTTGCAAATCCCCCAACGTTCACTTATCATATTTAAACATTCATGGAAACATTTTGTATTTTTTTTCTAATATCCTTATAATTATCAAAAACGCCCTCACCCATTCTAATAGTTAATTAAGATGAGAATTCCTATAGAGAGTGACAAATATGGATCAAAGCGGATGTTTACCATTTGCAATTCGCTGTCAAAGTAACGTCATTGTCGTTGCTATAAATACATTGACTTGCGGTTCCTTCTTTTGAGTATTCATTTTTGAGATTTGAGTATTGACATATAGGTTTGGAAACAAAGAAAATATGATGATAGTTAGAAAGGTTTGTCATATTTCTCTACCTCACTACGCTTGAGGCTGGATAAAAATGGGTTGTGGTAACACAAAATAACGGGTATCCATTGACTACTACGCCCATTCTTCATTCTTGCTCATCAGATTATGATCACATTTTGATGAATTTTATTCAGCCGTAATTCAAGTTCATAAATTTTAAACTAAAATCAAAACATGCATCTTATGGAATCCAAACAATCACCATACACAGTATACATTGTACATATAATATTTAACCATACACAGTATACATTGTACATATAATATTTAACCATAC